>JAKWJD010001333.1:0-85320 GCA_027705065.1 Solanum peruvianum | reverse complement strand
TTTCCATAATAATGTCGTTAGGAAAGAGTTGTTCTTAATCATGCATGTCCTTGGTGTGTGTTTGCATATACCCATACTTAGTACAAGTGTATACTTTTTCCATACAACTCTACAATTTTAGGTGCAGGCACAGGTGGACGCTAGAGCTACAGGTTAACGCTGAAACTATCCGGACGTGGAGCATTCATCCGGACTTAATAGGCCCTCATGCTTTCGAGGATGCTTTCCAAATATATTCTAACTTAGTTATAGGATTGAGTTAGTGGACTATGTTCCACTAGCTTTTCTTTCTTCTTTTGTTCAGACATTGTATTGGTGCCATTTTTGCAAGTATACATTTAACTCTATATTAAACTACTTCTTTAATTTGATGATCGTAAAGTTAGATGGTTGATGGTGAACAATTATGAATCTAAAAGAATGATCAGTATGTATGTTAAGAAACAAAAAGTTATAAATTTTCCACTAAAATTAACCTACACGAAGTAAGAATGATGTAAGTATTCTTCTTTGCGACCTCTGAGTTGTCAACGATGCCGGTCTCGTCTACGGTCTATACTTCGGTCGTGACAATGACCTTATTGATAATTTTAGTTTATCTCGAGGGGAAAACAGATGAATTTTCAAGTTCAAACAAGTAATAAAGGAGGAAAACCCATATTTTACTCATTTTTGTGTTTAATTTCATTGATCTTTGGTGAAATAATTTCAGATTTTTTTAACTAAACTTTTTCATGTACATCCGTTACGATCATATTAATGGCGTTAGTTTGCCCCGAGTTAAAAAAATGCATTTGCAAAATCAAACAAGTCTCAAAGAAGGAAAAATCAAATCTTACAAATTTTTGTATGCTTTAACACATAGACTTTGGCAATAAAGGATTATGAATATTTTTTGTCGATCTTTTTTATGAACGTCAATAAATACATTATTAATGGTGTCACTTTGTCCCGAGGGGCAAACATAAGTATTTTAATGTTCAAATGAGTCCCAAAGAAGGAAAAACTAGATTTTACCAATTTTTGGTATACTAACACCAGTTAAAACCGAATTAATGGTGTTGTTTTTCCCTAGAGGACGACGGACATATTTTCAATTTAAAACGATCCCTAAAGTAGGAAAAATCAATATTTACCATTTTTTGTGTGCTTTGTCCATATATTTTTTATGATAGAATTCAAAAAAGAAAATCTGAATTTTTCCATGAATATCCATTACGAGCTTATTGGTGGCGCCAGTTGGTCATGATGAGAAAAGGGATGCATTATCAAGTTCAAACAAGCCTTAAAGAAGGAAATACAGATTTTACTAATTTTCTTTTGCCGTAGTCCATGGATTTTTAGTAATAGAAGATTTCGAAATTCTTTTTGCCAATTTTTTTCATGCCTTTCTATTACAACCTTATTAATGGCTTCAGTTGTCCCAGAAAGGAAAATGGGTGCATTTTCAAGTTCAAACGAGCCCCAAAGTAGGAAAAACCAAAACTTACATACTTTCATGTGCTATAGTCCATAGATTTTTTATAATATGATTCTAAATTTTTCTTGATGAAACTTTTCATTGAGGTCTATTATGGCCTTATTAATGGTGTCACTTTGTCCTAAGGGGCAAACGAACACATTTTTAAGATCAAAGGATCCCCTAGGAAGGAAAACCTAGATTTTATCGATTTTTGTTTGTTATAATCAATGGATTTTTGGTGATTGGATTCCTGATTTTTTTTGCAAAATATTCTAATGGACATCCTTTACGACCTTATTAATGGCGTCGGATGGTTTGGAAGGTAAAACAAACGTATTTTAAAGTTCAAACAATTCCCAAACTACGTCTGACAAGATTATATCAATTTTCATGTAAGACAATAGATTTTTGGTGATATAAGATTCCAAAAAAAATTGTCAAAATTTTTCATGAACGTCTGTAACGACCTTATAAATGGCCTCACTTGTTCCCCATGGGAAAACCCGCACATTTTTATGTTCAAACGAGCTCTAACGCACGAAAATCCAGATTTTTTCTGATTTTTGCGTGCTATATTCCATGAATTTTTGGTGATACACATGTAATGCCCCATATCCAAAAACAGATGAGATTTCAGCTTCTAAAAAATTGCAGGTGCAATCTACGGTCACAACCTTCATACCATAGTCTTACCTACGGACTGTATTGTGCGTTCCTGCTTTACCACTGTAGCCCCTCTCAAAACCCAGATCACAATATCGGCTAAATCTCGACCAACGGATAGACCTAGTGTCCGTAAGTCAGACCATGGTCTGTGGTTTGTGTCTGTGGATCAAGAAACCATTACCCATTGTCTGATATGAACCACGAGTGACCAGTACGGCTCGTAGATGGACCTAGAGAACGTATGTCTAACCTTAGGTGAAAGTTAGTCGTTAGTTAGGGGTAATTTCTAATTAGGTAAACTTCAAATGGGCGTAACTGTTAGCACAGAATGAATTAGGTGTTCCATAACCTATGATATGATAGATAATTGAATCCTCTTTCCAAGACGACAAAGTTTTCTAAGATCCAACCTTTGAGTAAAAAATTATTCTCATTTTTTTGTAGCCTTGTCTTGCAAACCTAATCGACGAACCCAACCTACGGACCGTAGATCGAACTACGGCCCGTAAGTCCAATCAATCGATCACTCTAACAACAGTAATTCAGGGTTTTTTAGTCTTTTCCTACTTTGTTGGACCCCTAAGATATGTCGTTTAGATCCTAAATCATGAGGTTTTACTTAGTTTAAGCCTAGAAACATAACTAGAATTTACCTAAGTCAAATCATTAATCAAAACATAGAAAATTAGAAGCAAGAGAAGATAAAAAGGTCAAGAATGCTAGTTCAACAAAGCAACAAGGTTCCATTAGATCCAACCCCAAAATCTAATGATTTTTTTGTTGAATTCATCACCATGTATGTGAGATTTCACTGATGGGTTTCTTTCACCCATTGGGTCCCTAGATAATAGTGAGATTCTTGATTCCCTTATCATAATTAGACCTAGGGTTTCTAGAACATCAACAAACTATTATGAATTAGTTAGTTATATGTTCCAAATAAAATTACCATGTTATTATCCAGTTTATTGCATGAACTCCATAACCCTAGCAATGTATTGGTTTAGTTCTTGAATTACACATATTAGCTCAGATATTTAGGTTACTTCAGATATACATGCCTCAGTTATTAATGCATCATTATCATATTAATCGTTGCATTATCAGTTTTCATGTTCATTTGAGTTATACAATATTTATTGAAACTTAGTCATAATCAGTTAATTACTAAATTCATTAAAAGTATCATAATATTGAGTATCCTAAAACTACTAGACAAGTAGGTTGTAAGTTCCCTCTTTGGGCATCAGTTTAGTGATCACGCCAGCATGTCTTTATACCTCTTGAAAGGTATATTAAGTTTTATCGAGTGAGTGTAAACCAGATTCTACATTTAGATCATGTGGTATTATTATCGGTTATTAGTAGCTCTTACAGTTCAGTCAGAATCTATTGTATGGACCATATTTACAGTTTTATTAGTATTCAATCTTATCATGTTATTAATTTTGTCATTTCATTCAGTTAGCTCAGCATTCAGTATATCATGTTCAGAATATTATACTTGCTTTTTTACTTGTTCAGTTATGTATTATTTAAACTTTACTCTATCCTACGTTCATAGTACCTTTCAAGTACTGACAAATATATGCGCTACATCTTCTCATGATGTAGGTTCAGGTTCTCAGCATCCAAATCATGCTTAAATCTATTCTCGATCTCCAGTTCAGCAAAATCAATGGTGAGTTCTCATTCTTCGAGGACAATAGTCTTGAGTTTATTTTCAGTATTTTTAGTCCTTTAGTTTGATTTTTTTTCTAGACTTAACAGGCCTTTCCTAGCATTTCTACTAAGTTAGAGGCTATTTTCATACATAGTTAGTTTCAGCGTAGTATTGAGTTAATATCTTCTTTGTAATAAACTCATTTGTTTTCATATCTCTCAATTATAGTATATTGGTATTCCCCATAATTTAATTTTAATTATGTTTTAGCTTCTGAAATAGTTTATTACTTCTAGTATGATCATGATCATGATCATGCCTGCATGATTAGCATAGGATCAGATATGGTCCTCGGTCCCGTGTCTGCATCTCGGGGGTAGCTCGGGGCATAACAAACTTGGTATCAGAGTGCTAGGTTTAAGTATCCTATAATGTCTAAGAAGCCACAGTAGGTAGAGTACTTTTCATGGGTGTGTAATGTGCACCACATCTATTAAGAGGGAGGCTACAAAGTCTTTAAGGAAAATCTTTCTTTTTTTGTTACTCTTATCGAGCGTAATGTCTGATCTAATTCGATTCTAATTTGACATTCAACTTTTCAGATCTTGTCTCTGATACGCTCAAACTTACTTCTCACATAAGAAGTAAAGCGATCGTATCAAGTAAAGAACCCAACTAATGAGGTTGGGATCGTTCCCATACTGAAAATAGTACAGACATAACTTTAATCTATTATTACTACTATTTAGTCAATTATTTCCTTGGATTTCAAAGACAATAAAAAGGGGGTTTTCTCTTTCTAAATAAATGAAAATAACTAGAGAAAATAAAGGAGACAACTAACATCTTCTAATGTTGGAGTTTAATCAATTAATCAAAGTAACTAGGGTTTACGTGTTCCCACAGGTTCATAACTTGATAATCTAACTATAATAATTCTATCCTAGTATCTTGCATGCAAAGTGATAAGTTATGTATTTCAAAATCCTTGGTCCGGCATCTAGAGAATTTCAGTCCGCACCTTGGTCCGTCTACGTGTGTTGCTATACTAACCCTTATCTTTACCTCATATTAAGCATCGTATTCGATATTTGACTAAGTTATTACCTCATACCAATCAATACTAGCCTATTAGATAGTATACACTAAATCTATGTTGATAATTCTTTTCCTATTATCTACCTCATTGGTCCGTCAACTAAAATTAAGGAGAGTTCTAACGTGCGAAAGAATTATCAATACATGCTAATATACTATTGTAGAATTGTTATCTTAGTTAGGTTTTACCTCATTATTCGCTTATGGTTCCCACAACCCTAGTTATGGAGTTTAGTTACCAATAGTGATAATCACAATATTCAAATATATAAATAAGAATTCATGTACTTACTTCAATGAGAAAGAATAAAATCCAAAAGTTCACTTGATTAATCAACAAAAATCACCAACAATCAATTATTGCATTAAATTGATGACTAAAGATTCTCCAAAAGTGTAATAATAATCACCATGTCTATTCCACAGAAGAAGCTAAAATATTCAAGAGTCTAACAAAAAGTCTAAAATAATCAAGAGTCAAACCCAAAAAATGAGGTTTTTTGAACTATTTATAAAAAAATAAAAACCTAATTAAATAAGGACTCTATCTGCTGGAAATTTGTCAAAACGCGGCTGGATCGACGGACCTCACGACGGATCATCGTGGTTACGATGGATCGTCATGGACACCGTCGTCCCATACTTGTGCAATTTCTTCTGCTGCTCTCTTCATTACCCTCGACGACAGGTATGATGGATCGTCACAGGACGGTCCATCGAGGGTCTCCGTTCTTAAACACTTGAACTCTTTGAATTTGGGTGCTGGGACTACTTCTCTGATCATCATGACGAACCAGCAGGACGGACCGTCATGGCTACGACGGTCCGTCACGCACTTTTTAACCCCACACTTGGTCAGAATTCCCCATCTTCCTTCAGCAGCTGCACTACGATGCCACCTACGGACTGTCACGAGCACGATGAACCGTCACAAGCTCCGTAGGTGGTACTTTTCTGTATTTCTTGCTCAAAAACCTCCACATTTATCTATTAGACAGATTTCCTGTAAATAAAGAGAAACTTACATAAAAATTAATACAAAAAGGCTTTTGGATACACTAAACTTAAGGAAAAATCATTAAAAATACTGTGAAACCACGGTATATCAACACCCTCAACTTAAATTCGTTGTTTTTCCTCAAGCGACGCACTATGACTCTATACAAAATCTTTGTCAATAGTATCCATATTTTATCCCTTGCAATCACTTGGCTATCAATCTCGATCAATCTCATCATATTTATGCTTGCTATCACTATTAGGGTTGAATTATGTGGAATCAGACCATGACACGGACTCACCATCCACTAACACCTATCCTCTTCAATTCCTTACCAAGGTGCTAATATTTCTGGTATTGCAACTAGTGTCCTCACTTCAAAACAAAATCCTCATTTTTCACACAATGATTTCAGTTTGAGTATAAGGATTACTTTTCAACACTTACTCTCAGAACAAATTCACACTCATTCATACATATTGCCATAAGCTTGCCCTTATTTTCACTGATTTAAGTTTTCTATACAACTCTTAGGATCACGATATGACTTTCTTAGCTTGTAACACAGGCTCAGGGTCAAGTAGGGTATATTTAGGTATACTTTAGTGACTTGTTGCCCTCCTTGAC
This sequence comes from Solanum peruvianum, assembly GCA_027705065.1. Classification (NCBI taxonomy): domain Eukaryota; kingdom Viridiplantae; phylum Streptophyta; class Magnoliopsida; order Solanales; family Solanaceae; genus Solanum; species Solanum peruvianum. The sequence goes on along the minus strand of JAKWJD010001333.1, from coordinate 78,804 downwards.
ATATCGTCTAAAAAACTCTCTTTTCATCATTTTATTTCTCCCAATTTCCCATATTCTTTTACCTTGCTATTTTCCCTTCTTTCTTCATTTGTGTAAGTGACTCTCTTCTTTTCTTTCTTGTATTTATTGTAATTTTTTTAATTTCACTTTTCTTTCAACTAAATCTTGAGTCACTTTACTTTTGTTCTTTCTCTCTCTTTGTTCTTTCAACCCCACTTTCCAAAGCATTCCTCATAATCGCCACCCTCAACTAATGGCTTTGCCATGAGTCAAAGTACACAATACCTGAAGTTGGGTCAGTGCCATAAAAAGGTTGTTTACTACATTAGTCACCCTCAACTTATGCTTTTGGCATAAGCTTAGGTGCACATGCCCAAGGAGGGACCAGGGCCAACACATTATTCCCAGAAAAGAGCAGTTGGGGTGAAAAAGAAAGCTCTAGTTTAAGCTCAAATCATTTGAATCAAAGAAGGATTAATTTCATTTGGTTTTCTTTTATTTAGGCTAAAAATGGGCTATATTGAATAAGGGCCTATGATCCTTTCCTAATTATCTATTACAACTTGCTTTTAGAAAGACTAACCAAGCAAGTTCTAGCTCAGTACAAATACTGGACTATTCAAATCTTCCTCACACTCACTTGACATCTCATTACTCTACCAGATTATCAGACAACTTGTTCGATTTTTAGAATTAGGGTCATGCAGTGGTGTAACTTTATGTCATGATTAGAGAAACACATTTATCAATTAATATGCCTAGTCATGCATCATTTTCATTTTATCAGGATATCATTTTAGCCATCATGCTTAAGAATTAACCTATGTACACAAGATATAGACATGCCGGTTCAACAGAAAAATAATCAGTCTCTTGGGGAAAAAGAACACAGGCAAGAAAACCCCAAAAGAGGATAGTGAATTGGGCTACTCACACTTCACCCTAGCACTCACTTTCCATTTACCCCACCCCTAACAAAAAGACATTCAATTGTCCCCAATGCATAAAAAAATTGAAGTACAAGAGTGGTAGGTGAAGCAAACCTGGGGCGCAAAGCGCCGACGATCAACAAGCTGGTGGGTTTGGTTCCGTGGAAGCCACTACCTCTGTGATCTGGACACCCTCAGTAGTGTCCTCAGCATCAACAACACTATCAGCAGTGCCTCCCGCTATCTCCACATTTTCTGGAGCTAGATGCCCCAGCAGCTAACTCTACTGCTCTCATCTGACGCGCCTCCTAATCAGCAAGCGAGGCTCTCCTCGCAGCCTCCATCTCACGGTGCTCCTTCTTCCGTGCTCGAGCCTCATCCTCCTCTCGACACCTACGCCTATTGGCATTCTCTCGAGGGGGAGGTGGTGGAATCTCTGATGTGGCGAATAGGGTCGCCATCACTATGTCTTCAACATTCTTTGCAGAAGGGGCCTCAAACTTAGGCACCCTAGCCTCTAAGATCATATCGATGTCTGCGCGAAGACTGTCGACAGCATCCTGAAGGGTAGAAACTTCCACCTGAGGGGCTCTCCGGTCTAGCGCCCACAACTCAAAAGCGTCCAAGCGCTGATGAACCTCAGTGATTTTCCGCTCTGTGTGCTGGACCATTGTCCACTCCAAGCGCTCTTCTGCCTCAACAATAAACCTCTGCATCCAAGACTGGATATGATGTAGAAGTGTAGCCATCTGTGCCTCTAATTTTTGGACCCTAGCTAGCAGGACAAGAGAGGGGAAAGGGGTTGAGCGAGAGGAGCTCGGGGCAGTGCTACTACCCGGGATAGACTCGACCAAGGTAGTGTTAGTGGAAGGAACCTGCGTATCCGTGCGGGCCTGTGCTACCGTATTAGCCTGGTTTTCACCAAGTGAAGGCAACTCTGGACGGGGCCCTCTGCGTGGAGCCAACTCATTGGCCTCATCCCTGATAAGGTCGATATCAACAGTGCCCAGCGGGGTCTTTAGATTATCAACGTGCCATATAGGCACACCTGCGAACCTGCATAGAGAAAATATCATGCACGGGAAAGGTTAAGTAGTTGTGACCTTAAAAGACCTTTCGTCCATGACCGCTTGTAGAAGCCAAGAAAAATCCACCTCAAACCCAGCTATCATCGCCGCCATCAGTACTACTCGATCCCATGTGAATATATTATCAGCGGTTGTGGGGGAAAGGCAGTGGCGGACAATCAACCACAAAAACTGCGCCGTGAAGGTCAGGTTAGCCATCTTGATGGTCCCTTTAGCTTTGTCACCCAGTCAGCACCCTCTCCATCAACGGACAAGTGCAGGTCATCCACCTCTTGGTGGTCTCTCTCAGCGATGGCTCACGCAGGAATTGGCCATCTTTGACAATTTGCCACCGGTAGTAAAACTCGGTGGTGAGAGGGGTCCAGTTGGCATCAACATTCTCACCGTATAGATACCGGCGGATGGCTGGCAGGAAGATATCAACCTTAATTCCACGTACTCAGACATGCTCCAGTATGGCCTGTTTGGCGGGAGCAGCCCGCCTATCAATTTGTGATATGAGAGTAGCTACGTAGGAGGCGTAGAACTCTCTGACCAACTCTTCACTATAAAGTCCCAACGAACGCGCTGTGCACTCGAGTCGATGTCAGGTGAAGAGATTGTGGATCTTTTGCATAGTCGGGAGACTTCCCGTAAGGATCCGCCGCTGCAATGTAAGTGTCCGTGTCATGACTTATTTGTCATTCAGGAACTTTCTGTCGGAATAGACGATACTGCCCGTCGACAAACCACCGGTTGGGCTGGTCAGAAACCGGGGTGAGAGCAAGAGTCGGTGAGCCGGGTGTGGATTCAGAACTATCAACCTTATCAGACGAGGCAGATTGTGCAGCGGTGGCGGGTGCAAGGACCTCAGCAGATCTGGAGGCTTTCTCCGACCACGAAACTCCTAAGGAGCCAGACGCTCCTTCCTCATTGGTAGCTGACCCAGAAGGTGTGCCGGTCAGTGTGCGCTCCTCATTAGAGTGGCAGGCAGAGACTACGTCGGACGCCACCTTTTTGGGTGTGGATCTTGCAGCACGTGCAGCTCGGGATGGGGTGGAAGTGACTGGGGCACGTACTCGAGGTCACCCTCATCATCAGAGCCAATGACCTGGCGGTCAGATGGGGCGACAGACTTTGATCGCCCACGTGCGTAGACTCGATCTTGTTTTGGTGCAATAATAGGTAGTACCTATATAGAATCAATATTAGTACTAGAAGGAGCAAACAAGACAAGCAAAACCACACAAAATAAATAAAATAGTTAAGATGTAATGACATTTCTATAGTAACAGTGAAACACGATGGACCAGGTGACGGCTCGTCGTGAGTACGATGGACCGTCATTGGGTCCGTCATGTCTTACTTAAACTATGTTTATGTGGATAACCTTGAAGGAAAGTCTCTGACAAGTATGACGGTATATGCAGGACGGACCGTCACATGTATGATGGTCCGTCGTAGGTGTCCGTAAGAGGACACTGAAAAAAATATGGAGACCCTTAGGAAAGGAGTCTTTGACCGTCATAACGGTTATACAGGACAAACCGTCGAGGGTATGAAGCTTCGTCGTAGATGTCCATTGTAGGACACTTAGAAAAGGTGAGAGACCCTTAGGAATAGGGTCTCTAACAACCAGAAAGGTTGTGCAGGACGGACTGTCGTTTGCATTTGTCCGTTGGAGGATACTTAGAAAAAGTTAGAGACCCTTAGGAATAGGCTCTCTAACAACCAGAATGGTTGTGCAGGACGAACCATCATGGGAACGACTGTCCGTCGCATGTGTCCGTAGGAGGACACTTGAAAAAAAGTGACAGACCCTTAGGAATAAGGTCTCTGTCAACTAGAACGGTTGTGCAGGACGGACCTTCGTGGGAACGACAGTCCGTCATATGTGACTATTGGTGAGAACTTGGGGAGAATTGGACAGTGGGGTGTTAGGGATGTTGGGACAGACCCAATGAAGGTTCGTCATGGGTACGATGGTCCGTCATCAGGGTCTCGTTCTGTCATTCTGTGAAAGAACTTGGGATGCCCCATTCATCCCCTATGACCCAAATGGAATTAATAGTGTTTTAACCTACATTTGTCTAACCCAAATACCTAGTAAACTAGCATTGCTAAAGCACCTATATCAATAGTTTTAACACGATTATTTTGAGGATTCTCAACCTAGGTCCGACGAAATTTGTATTAAAGAATGAACCCACATATAAGAACTAGGCTAGTACTAATTGATAAACAAATATGCAAAGTAAACGCGTAGAAATCACGGACATATACCTGAGAATATGAGAAACACAAGTGAGGAAGGTACTTGGTGATCAAGTAGAGACCCCCAACGGCAGCTTCGACTAATAGATAGTGAATTTTAGGAATAGGGGAATTTGGGGAAAATGATCGGTTGTAAGAGAGGGGGTTATGATCTTTGGAAGTTGAAAAGGGAGGGAAATAGGAGGGAAATGGGAGGAAAAGGTAAGGAGTGGGGGTTTTAAATGTTGAATATTTAATAAACCCAAGCACGGTTGGGTCGGGTACGCTTCATTAATGACACGACGAGTCCCCGTCGATGGTCCGTCGAGGTTGTGACGGTCCATCGTTGGTTCCGTCGCGTGTGCCCTTGTTTGAAAATAACATAAAGACGTACCTGGCACGACGAAGTCGTGCGACGGTCCATCACAAGCACAACGGTCCGTCGATGTATCCGTCAGAGACTGCTGCATAGTAATTTTCTGCAGAATTTCCTAGTGATGTGCCTGCAAATTTAAAACCCATTAGTAGAAAATTCTACCATTACTAGAAAGAAAAACTATAAGTATTGGGTTGCCTCCAAACAAGCGCATAATTTAACGTCGCGGCACGACAGAGGACACTTGATTAATCAGACTTCATCAAGATGGTATGCCTCGATCACTTCATTCGCCGATTCAGCATGCCCAAAATAGATTTTTATGCGTTGTCCATTCACCTTGAACCGCACACCATCCTTAGTTTCCAACTCAACTACTCCATGAGGGAATAGTTGGGTAACCAAGTAAGGACCAGTCCATTTGGACTTGAGCTTGCCCGGAAACAAGTGCAACCTAGAATTGAATAAAAGCACCAAATCCCCAACCATAAACTCTCTTTTTTTCAATTTCGGTCATGGTACTTCTTCATGTTTTCTTTGTAGAGGGCTGAGCTTTCATAAGATTTCAGGCGAAATTCACCGAGTTCATCAACCTAGTTAACCGTTGTTCTGCAACTTCGCTCCAATCCATTTTCAACTTCTTCATAGCCCACATGGCTTTATGCTCTAACTCAACCAAAAGATGAAATTCTTTACCATATACAAGTTGGTATGGGTACATGCCTATGGGAGTCCTATACGTTGTCCGGTAGGCCCAAAGAGCATCATCAAGCCTCCTTGATCAATCCGTTCTACTAGCGTTCACTGTTTTTTACAATATCTGTTTGATCTCACGATTCGACACTTCAACTTTCCCACTAGTTTGAGGGTGGTAAGGAGTGGCCACATATGGAGAACCCCATATTTCTCCAATAACCCCTTGAACAATCTGTTACAGAAGTTGGAGCCCCTATCACTAATAATTGCCCTTGGGGTGCCAAAATGAGAGAATATATTCTTTTTTAAGAACGCAATGACACTCTTCCCTTCATTGTTTGCAAGCGCGAGGGATTCGACCCATTTAGATACATAATCAACCGCTACTACAATGTACTTCATTCCATGAGAACTCACAAAAGAGCCCATAAAGTCAATACCCCAACATCAAATAACTCAATCACAAGAATGGGGTTTATAGGGAGCTCTTGCTTTCTTGAAATGCCGCCATATCGTTGGCATCGATCACATGCTTTAGCAAACTCATGAGCATCTTGAGGAAGAGTTGGCCAATAGTTACCACATTGTAATATCTTATGAGTGGTTCGGATACCACTGTGATGTCCACCAACGGGTGAGGAATGGCATGCTTCTAACACACTCAATATCTCACATTCTGGGAAAGTATCAATGTCAGTCTTATCTCCTAACTCTCTCATAGATTCATCCTCTAGACGGGACATATGATCATCAACTTGATTTTCAGTTCCTTTTCTATCGATCACTTAAAAGTCAAATTCTTGTAGCAATAATACCCAACGAATCAACCTAGGTTTCGCAACCTTCTTTGTCATCAAATATCTCAATGATGAGTGGTCACTACGCACTATAACTTTAGTACCTAGAAAATAGGAGCGAAATTTTTCAAAAAAGACTACTGCAAGGAGTTCTTGCTGAGTCAATGTGTATTTCTTCTGAGCTTCATTTAGGGCTTTACTAGCATAGTAAATGGGGTGAAGGATTTTGTTCTTTCTTTGTCCCAATACTACACCAAGAGCAACCCCACTAGCATCGCACATCACCTCAAATGGACTGTTCCAATCCGAAGAAATAATGATAGGTGTAGAGACCAATTTTTCCTTTAGCTCGCCGAATGCTTTAAGACAGGATTCATCAAAATAAAATTTACAATCTTTCTCCAGCAGTTTGCACAATGGATGTGCAATCTTTGAAAGCTCTTTGATTAATCTCCGGTAAAAACCTGCATCCACCAAGAAAGCTTCTCACACCTTTCACAGAGATAGGTGGGGGAAGTCTCTCTATGACCTCGACTTTTGCTCAATAAACCTCTATACTATTTTCTGAAATGTGATGACCCAAAACAATACCTTCTTTCACCATTAAATGACATTTTTCCCAATTTAGTACTAAATTGCAGTCTTCACATCTCTTAGGTACCTCAGATAAATTGTTCAAACACCGCTCAAATGAATCACCAACCACATAAAAATCATCCATAAAAATTTGTATAGTATCTTCCACCATATCAGAAATATAGACATCATACATCTCCGAAATGTGGCGGGTGTATTGAACAACCCAAACGACATTCTTTTGAACGCAAAGGTCCCATATGGACAAGTAAAAGTGGTTTTCTCTTGATTTTCTGGTTCAATAGAAATCTGATTATACCCCAAATATCCATCAAGAAAATAGTACCAGCCTTTTCCGGCAAGTCTATCCAACATCTGATCTATCAAGGGCACATGAAAGTAGTCTTTTTCAGTCCATGCATTTAATTTGTGGTATTCCATACACACACTCCATCCAGTAACCGGTCTCATTGGAATAAGTTCATTTTTTTCATTGGGGACCACAGTCATTCCCCCTTTCTTAGGTACACACTGAATAGGGCATACCCAACTACTATCGGCGATCGGATAGATTACTCCAGCATCCAACCACTTAACGATTTCCTTCTTTACAACCTCTTTCATAGGTGGATTCAAGCGTCTCTTGTGCTTAATACTTGGCTGATGACCAAGCATGATTTGGATTTTATGAGAGAAAATACCAGGAGGGATCCCAATAATGTCCGCAATAGTCCACCCAATAGATCTTTTGAACCTTTTTAGCACTCTCACCAAACTCTCAACTTGTTGTTCATTCTGGTCTGATGCAATGATTACCGGCAAAGTGTCACCATTTCCTAAGAATTCATACATGAGATGAGGTGGGAGAGCTTTTAGTTCTAACTTTGGATCCTCCTCTATAGATGGTTTTGCGGGTGGAGACTCGCGATTCTTCATATCTAACTCATATTTATTCGGTTTAAACCAGAACATCACCACGATTAAGAGCCGCGACTAATGATTCATACTCTTCAATGCAATCGCTATCAAAATTCATTATCACTGCCGCTAATGCTTCTACACCTAGACTTTCTTCTATTGGTGTCTCAGATGTCTCACCAATGTTGTAGGATATAGCAGATACCGATTAGAGCTCGCCAATCTGACTCATGGACCTACAAATGTTAAAGGTCACTTCCTCATTGTTCAACCAAAATTTCATCTGCCCCTTTTTCATATCTTCTAAGGCTCTTCCTGTAGCAAGGAATGGACTCCCAAGAATAATAGGCACTTCAAAATCGACTTCACAATCAAGAATAACAAAATTTGCCGAAAATATGAACGATTCTACTTTTACTAGCAAATCATGGAGTATCATTATAGGCCTTTTTACTGTTCGATTGGCCATCAGTAGCCGCATATTAGTGGGCTTTGGATCACCCTAACCCTACTTCTTGTAAATCGAGAGGAGCATGAGATTTATGCTTGCCCCCAGATCACATAATGCTTTCGCAAAATTTAATATCCAGATTGTACAAGGAATAGTGAACACACCCGGATCTTCTCTCTTTTATTCCAGGGATCTTGTAGCAATAGCACTACAATGATGCATTCTATCATCATCCTCAAACGTTACCGATCTTTCCTTTGTAACCAGATCTTTCATAAACTTGACGTAACAAGGCATTTGTTCTAAAGCTTATAACAAAGGGACATTTACAGAAAGTTGCTTCAACATTGTTATAAAAAGCCGATATTTACCATCTTATGTCTTTTTCACTAATCTTTGAGGAAAAGGGGGTGGACTAGGCATGGGAGTTACCTTTTTAGGCACTTCAGCATCTTTTATAGTGTTATCCTCTACTTCACCATTAACATCTACCACTTTATCAATATCTTTTGTCACTTTTTTCTCATTAGAAGGCATAGGTGGGTCAATGGTTTGCTTACCACCGCGAGTAGTGATTGCCATACAATGTCCATCATTTTTTGGATTTTGGACAGTGTTGCTAGGAAGAGTGTCTGGTTGCCGTGTGTTCACTGTCGCAGATAATTTGGCTAATTGTAAGTCAAGTTGCTTAATCGATATTGCATGTGTATCGAATTTTTTCCCAATACCCGCTAAATCATTCCTCAACTCTTTATTGTGCTCATCACTAGCATCAAACCTACTCATCATTTTATGCAACATATCCTTAACTCGCGCCATACTACCTCCACCATCCATAGGAGTAACTTCACAATTTATAGGAGGAACATAAGGCCCAATCCTATCATTTCTATTATCATAGTTACCCCTGTTGAAGTTGTTGTTGCGGTTGTAGTTTCCATCTCGGACATAATGACCCTCACGATTATAGTTACCATAGTTCCGACCTTTGTTCCCTTGACCTTGGCGCCAATTCTCCTGATTAGAGCCTTGGGCACTCGGTCGAAAGCCCCCCGTCTGCTCATTTACCGCATAGGAATCCTCCTCATAATAGCACTCATCATTTTGTGGCGGTGGTTTCGACAAGTAGTTTACTGCATTTATCTTTTCTGCACCACAGTGACATGTTTTAGTACCAACCCAAGCTCAATTCTCATCTGAGCCATTTCTTCAGGAATCTCATCTATGGCTGGGTTGTGAGTGGACTGCACTACGAAGGTATTTCTCCCGGTATCTGACCTCCTAGTACTCCAAGATTTATTATTCCGCGAGATTTTCTCTAATTTTTCAGCAATCTCAGCATAAGGACACTTCCCAGAAGATCCACATACTATAGTGTCCAACGCCGCTTTATTATTATCATCCTATCCTCGATAGAAGTATTCCTTCAGTGACTCATCATCTATACAGTGATTTGGCCGCTTATCAAAGACGAGGTGAATCTATCCCAAGAACTACTAACTGACTCTCCTGGTAGTGCCACAAAGTTTTTCACTCTATCTTTGTGGTTTAGTTTCTTGGAGACCGGTTAGTAGCGTGCTATGAAAACGTCCCTTAGTTTGTTCCAAGTGAAAATTGATTTGTAAGGGAGCTCAGTGAACCATATAGCAGCCTCTCTCGTCAGTGAGAGAGGAAACACTCTTAGCCCTATTAGATCCAAGACCAAGTCAGGCCTCCCTACCAAGCTTATACACACTTCCCTAACCTTAGCTATATGGGCATGTGGATCCTCAGAATGTAGCCCTGAAAACAAACCTCTGGCAGTGAGCATTTGCATCAGGCTACTAGTTACCACAAAGGTGTGGCCCGGTGGTAGAGGGTAAGACAAGTGGCCCATCAGAGTCTGCTATATTGTAATAACCTCGGTAGTATTCTTGAGGCCGCGGAGCGGGATTTTGTCCCCTCTATTGGTGTTCACCCGGAGCATCGGGTAACAACTGACCATGAACATCAACCAGAGCTGTGATGTTCTTGTTTGGATCATCATTATTAATTCCCAAGTTTCGATTCATGTTTTGTAGTGTACGCTCTAATCGTGATCGTAGGGAATCAAGGATTCTCTCCTCTCCGTGTATTTGTCTAAGCTAAAAAAATCAGCATTAATGGCAGCAGGTACTTACAAGATTTTACCAAAAATGAAGGTCCAACAGCTAAAACCAATCAAACCACAACGATCCTCATGAAAAACCCCACACCATAGGCTCTTGAATCACTAGATTCAAACCTAAAATGTCCAAGAAATAACCTTCTAAAATTTCCCAAAACATGCGCTCGAAAATGAGCTATGACAGCAGTTAAAACCAAAAATTTACCTCAAATCGGGTCTCCAAATCAGATTCCAAGCTCACCAATGCGTTGCCCTCGAAAAATCTCACAACTTAGCCTTTTGAATCGCCCAATTTGGAGTTGTATAGCTCAAAATATCGAAATTTCAATGTAAGACACAAAGACTGAAAGTTGGGTTTTTATAAGGACGAATCTGGTCGTTAAAACCCCAATTTTTGGTCGTTAATGGGCTGCACCAGATTTCAACTTTGCCTACTTTCTTTAAAGTCTCCGACGGGTGCTCGGAATCCGTTTGGAACCTGATAAAAATAAAATAGATATGCTACCCTACCAAAGTCAACATTCCGGACTCAAAGGAGTCGAAATTTTCATCAGAGGTCATCTCGATAAAATGTGGGTCCCACTTCCACTGGCCATTTTAAGTTAAAAACCACAAAAGGGCTCGGAAAAATATAAAAAACCTCAAAACTAGAAAGAATGGTCAAACTAGACCAAACTCGACATTCCGGAACTAACCGCGCTGACAAAATTCTCATCCGAGCGCGTTTACTCAGAATGTTGACTAAAGTCAAACTTAACCTTTAAACTTAAAGTTAAAACGCCTAAGCACACCAACTCACATTGAAAACTTTGGGAGTCATGTCGACAATGCTACTAGACTAAAATGACCCTTCCGGAACTGATGGAATCGTCAAAATTAGATTCTGATGTCATCTTCTTGAACTTTTGATCGAAAATGGTCGTTCAAGGTTCATAAGCTCCAAAAATACTAAAGCTCACACAATAACCAAGCGAATGACCAGGTGACCGATCTGTCAGTCCCAGCAAGTCATAAATGACTTGGAATCGCTATAGGAACGCTCTAAACAATGTACGGAAGATAAAACACTAAAATTGACAAGAAGGGTCATTACAATATCCACTACTAAAAAGAACTTTCGTCCGCGAAAGTAAGGGTCAAGAAGTACCTGAAGTCTCAAACAAGCCGGGAAACTGCTCTCGCATCTCCTGCTCGGTCTCCCAGGTAGCCTTCTCGATGGAACTATGCCTCCAACAGACCTTAACAATAGGAATGGCTCTCGAGCACAATTTCCTCAATCTCAGGCTAGGATGGCAACTGGTTCTTCTACAAATGTCAAATGATCATTCGACTCAATTGCATCATACTGGAGCACATGGGACTCATTAGGAATATATCAGCGTAGCATCGAGACATGGAAAACTGGATGGATAGCTGAAAATGCTGGAGGTAGGACCAACTCATAAGAAACCTCCCCAACTGTCCGATGTATCTTAAAAGGCCCAATATACCTGGGGCTAAGCTTACCCCGCCTCCCAAATCTCATCACACCCTTCATGGGCGACACACGGAGAAATACCCGATCACCAACAGAGAATCTCAAAGGTCGACGCCTTCGATTCACATAACTCTGGTGCCTACTCTGAGCTGTCCTGAGTCTATCCTGAATCACTCTCACCTGATCCAAAGCCTCCTGAATCAAATCTGTACCTCGCGGCCTAGGCTCTGTAGACTCGAACCAGCCCACTGGAGTGCAACAACGCCTACCATACAAGGCCTCAAACGGGGCCATCTGAATGCTAGAATGGTAGTTGTTGTTATATGCAACTTTTGCCAAAGGCAAGAACTGGTCCCATTGACCACCAAACTCCAAAACACAAGCCTGTAGCATGTACTCAAAAACCTGAATAGTGCGCTCTGACTAGCCATCAGCCACCAGTCTCAAATCATGATACATCTTTGTTGTACCCGAATGGATAGATTATCTAGACTCATGAGCCTCCGAAAGTATCAACTGTATCAAATCTCCAACTCTCGAGACACAAATGCGACCGACGAATCTCAACACTCCATCAGGATCTAAGGTAGCCTGATCACCATTACCCGCTAACACTCGGTCTCTAATGGACCCTAGTGCCATATCCTCAAACTGACAACCACGGATCCTATCATACAAAGAAGACTGAACTCCCATATAAGCCAAGACACGTCTAGAATCTGAGATATCAAATCGAACCATGATATTGGCTAAAAGCTGAATGTCCAAAGCCAAGGGTCTTTCACCTGCAGATAAGAATGCTAGACAACCCATACTCACCGCCTTTCGGCTCAAGGCGTATGCTACAACGTTCGCCTTGCCCGGATGATAGAGAATGTTTGACTAGGGTTTTCCTTAGAAATGCATGATTCAAAGTCAGTAGGACTTAGATTAGCCCTGATGTCGCTCGGCCGACTTTAATCTTTGTAGACTGATGTAGCAGACTTGAGTCTGATAGTTTGATATTCAGAAAGACGATGAGCTTGCTCTAGCGATAGTTACTCTTATTTCTTCGATGTTACGGCTTCTCGAGTTACGTTAGTGACAATGAATTCCGCTCCGTGATTCAAAGTTGAGTTCGATTCAGCTTTAAAGCTTATATTGATTAGCTAAGTCTGGATGGTGTTCCACGGGTATATATGATTATGGGTAGATAAAGACTCTTTCAGCAGCTATATCGACATCTTTGTCGGGTACCTGGATTTAAGGTCCGGCCTCGACCATCCACATACTTATGTAGAGCATCCAGTTAGAGGTCTAGCCTCAAGTATGTAGAGCATTCGGTTAGAGGTCCGGCCTCAGTTACTTATATTTTTCAATTGGCTACTTGTGTAATTCGGGTGAGCGTCCGGTTCAAGGCCCGACCTCCGTACCGTCATATTCTACTTTTTGGTTCGGTGTTCTTTGGCCTCGAGTTCTATTCTCCTTAAGTTATAGTTATTTTGTGTACTAGTCGGGCTTATGGGGGTCCGTTAGGGTTTTTATTTAAACTTGTGCACGAGTGTACCTTCTGGGCTTATGGTTGGTCCAGTTAGGTGTAGTTAGCTTATTTATATTAATTTAGTTAGATCTTTCTACACTCGTGTGCATTATTGTGTTACTTAGCCTTCTAATCTTGACCTCTAGTTTTGTGATTCAGTCTTTTCATAGTGCTTTAATTTTCTAGTTCAGTCGGCCTATGATGCCTACTGGGTACCTATTATTTGGTTCTCATGCTACGCTCTGCATCTATTTACGTGATGTAGGTCCGAGCACCACTAGTCAGCGTTGATCGAGTTTGGAGCATTTCTAGGTTCTGCAAGAATCAAAAACAATAAAACAAGGTAAAATAAAGAAAATATTAACTAAACTATAATAATAAGTTTAATTTAATCTAAAAGCTACTTTCCCAGGTAGCGGCGCCAAAATTTGATACGCTCAAACTTACTTCTCAAAAAAGAAGTAAAGCGGTCGTATCAAGTAAAGAACCCAACTAATGAGGTAGGGATCGTTCCCACGAGGAAAATAGTTCAGACTTAACTTTAATCTATTATTACTACTATTTAGTCAATTATTTCCGTGGAAAACAAAGAAAATAAAAAGGGGGGTTTTCTATTTCTAAATAAATTAAAATAACTAGTGAAATTAAAGGAGACAACTAACAGCTTCAAATGTTGGAGTTTAATCAATTAATTAAAGAAACTAGGGTTTACGTGTTCCCCACAGGTTCATAACTTGATAATTCTAACTATAACAATACTTTCCTAGTATCTTGCATGCAAAGTGATAAGTTATGTATATCTAAATCCTTGGTCCGGCATCTAGAAAATTTCACTCTGCACCTTGGTCCGGCTACGTGTGTTGCTATACTAACCCTTATCTTTACCTTATATTAAGCATCATATTCGATATTTGACTAAGTTATTACCTCGTACCAATCAATACTACCCTATTAGATAGTATACACTAAATCTATGTTGATAATTCTTTTCCTATCATCTACCTCCTTCGTCCGCAAGTATCATTAAGACGAGCTCTGACGTGGGAAAGAATTATCAATACATGCAAAGCCATTATTCTAGAATTGTTATTTCAGTTAGGTTTTAATCATTATTCTCCTATGGTTCGCACAACCCTAATTCTGGAGTTTAGTTACCCATAGTCATAATCACAATAGTCAAATATATAATATAGGAATTGATGCACTTACTTCAATGAGAAAGAAGAAAATTGAAAAGTTCACTTGATTAATCATAAAAATCACCAACAATCAATTACTGCATTTAATTGAAGACTAAAGATTCTCCAAAAGTGTAATAATAATCACCAAGTCTAATCCACAATAGAAGCTAAAATATTCAAGATTCTAAGAAAGAGTCTAAAAATAATCAAGAGTCTAACCCAAAAAAGAGGTTTTTCGAACAATTTATAAAAAAAAAATTAAATAAGGACTCTATTTGCTGGAAATCTGTCAAAATGCGGCTGGATCGACGGACCTCGCGATGGATCGTCGTGGTCACGAAGGACCATCATGGACTCTGTCGTCCCATAATTGTGCAATTTCTTCTGCTGATCTCTTCATTACCTTCGACGGCAGGTACGGCGGATCGTCACAGGCACAACGTTCCGTCAAGGGTCTCCATTTGAAAACACTTGAACTCTTGAAATTTGGGTACTGGGAGTACTTCTCTGATCTTCATGACAACCCAGCAAAACGGACTATCATGGCTACAACGGTCCATCACGCACTCCGTAACCCCACACTTGGTCAGAATTCCCCATCTTCCTTCAACAGCTGCACTACGGTGCCACCTACGCACCGTCACGAGCATGACGAACCGTCACAAGCTCCGTAGGTGGTACTTTTTCTATATTTCCTACTCAAAAACCTCCGCATTTATCTTTTAGACATATTTCCTGCAAATAAAGAGAAACTTACCTAAAAATTAATACAGAAAGGCTTTTGGACACACTAAACTTAAGGAAAAACATTAAAAATACCGTGAAACCACGATATATCAACCTCCTCGTAGCATAACACCAGGAATGCAAACGAAGTTCCTCTGATCGCAAATCAGGATGTCTTCGATGTTGAGTTAAGGAATGTCATTCTAATGTTGGCTTAGAGTTTGTCTAACCAAAACAATCGAAATCAAGCTCCTATGAATGCTAATGGTGGATCAAACAGCAAGGGTTAGTGACTTTTGTAGGATGAATCCGCTTGAGTTCTTAGGATCATAGATTGTGAAGATCCTCAGAATTTCTTGGATGAAATCAAGATCTTTGAGGTGATGCAGTTCACTGGGATTGATCGTGTTGAGTTGACATCATAACAATTGAAAGATGTGGCTCATATCTGGTACACTCAGGGGAAGGAGAATAGTGGTACAGATACAACACCTTTTACTTGAGATTGCTTTAGTGAGACCTTTCTAGACAAGTTTTTCCCAATAGAGTTGAGAGAAACATAGCCCTAGAAATTCATGAACTTAAAGCATGGTAACATGATTTTCCAAGAGTATGGGCTCAAGTTTACCCAACTCTCCAAGTATGCTTCTTACATGGTTGTTTACTCTAGGCCTCAAGTGAATAAGTTCTTGTTTGGAGTGTCAGATTTGGTGAAAATGGAGTGCAGAAATGCTATGTTATTGGGAGATATGAACATCTATAGGCTTATGAATCATGCTCAGCAGGTTGAGGGGGATAAGCTTAGGAAAAAGGCCAAAGAGAATAAGAAGCCTAGTACTGGGAACTATGATTATTCACAGCAGAAATCGGGTGGTGGAAATCGCTCATAGAGTTAGTAGAAGTTTTCAACCCCAGCCCCTTCGTCAGCTGGTCTTAAATCCTCCAAGAACAAGTATGATCAGAAGGTTAATGAACTAGGCTTTAAGTCTCAGGGAAGTGTTTCTGGCACTAAAACTTACCTCACTTTCCCTTAGTGTTGTAAGAAGCATCTAGGTGAGTGCCTTGTGATGTACCGTGTTTTCACGGTACTTTCAATGCTTTTTACTTAATTTTAGTGTGTGTCTAGGAACCTTTTGTAGTAATTTTAATGTATTTTTATCCTTTTATGTAGGAAAGTTGTCCAAAACAGAAATGCAGAAGGCTTTACAGAGGTGACCCATGAAGCCATCGACAACCCGTCGCTCCATCGATGCACCGTAGGTGGTGATCATTAACTTGAGGTCCAAGCATCTTGAATCAACTCGGGGAATTAAGGATCGATGGTCCGTCAATCTTGGCAAATCATTGATGAGATCGGAGAATGCTCAAGTACTCGGTGTTAAAGAAAAATCTAAGTATGGAACGACGAGAGCATCGACGGACCATAAGTGCATCGACGGACTGTGTTGCTGGTCCGTCGATTGGATCAGAGAAGATGCAACATCCAGGCTTTGAAAAGATGCTAACTATGGACCGACAGAGGCAGTCAACAGTTCGTCATTTGATCGACGGACTGTCTGTGGGGTCCTCGATTGAAGCCGCATTTTGGACAAAACTTTCCTTATTTTGAATTCTTTTTAATTTAGGAATTTTTTATTTTAAACAGGCTTAAAAACCTCATTTCAGGGGATGAATCTCTTTTACTAATTTTGTACTTTTGTTCTTGCAGATTTGTTTTGTCATTAATTTAAATTTCTGGATTTGGTGTTTATGAAGATTATGTGAGTTCAAGTTGAATTTCATGATTTTCTTAAAATCTTTCAAAATAAGTTCATAATTTCTTATTCATCAATCATGAATTGTGTTCTTCTAAACATGGGTAACTAAATCCACAACTAGGGTTGTGGGAACTATGGGTGATTAACAAAATAACTCTAGCTAAATAACAATTCTCAACTAGGTAATTGCATACATAAATAATTCTTTTTGTCTAGAAGTCCCTTTAACGAGTGCACGCATTAGAACTCGCCTTATTATTACTTGTTGGACCAACAGGGTAGTGAATAGGAAAATAATTATTTACATAGATTTAGTGGATACTATATAATAGGCTAGTTTCAATTGGTGTGAAGTAATAATTAAGCTAAACAACCAATATGATGCTTAATATGAAGTAAATCTAAGGATAGTAACTTAGATAGATGTAGTCGGACCATGCTATGGGATAAAATTCTCTAAATGCTGGACCAAGAATTTAGAGATATATAACTTATCACTTTGCATGCAAAACATTAGGAAAGAGTTTTTATAGCTAGGATTATGGCATTACGAACCTATGGGGAACACTTATACCCTAGTTTCTATCATAAATTGATACACACAAACAATTTACTTACTTTTGTTACTTGTTTAATTTCACAACATTGCAACGCTTTTGTTTTACAAAAGCCTCCTCTTAATTACTAGTTTTCGGAAAGGACTTGACTAAATAGAGGTAATCGTTCATTGAATTTAAGTCTAAACCATTTTCCTCATGAGATCTCCCCAACCGAATAGTTTGGTTCTTTACTTGATACGACCGCTTATACTTCTTTAGGGAAATATAATTTGAGTGTGTCAAATTTTGGCGACGCTGCTGGGGAAAGTGGCTTTTAGATTAACTTTAACATCAATTACTGAATTATAGTCAACAATTTCCTAATTTTACTTTTTATATTTGTTTTTGTGTCTTTTAGGTCTAGCTCTAGTGTATGCCAAGTACATGGAGTTGAGGAGAACAAATACTTCCATTTGATCAAGAATTGAACCATACACTACGCAGAATGAATGATCCACATATTTTATTAATCTTTGTGATGGGATCAACCGTCAACTTCCTCCGCTAGTTGATGCTCACAATCAACTGATTGTGGAGAACCCTGGTGATGGTGCTTTGAGGAGGAAACCTCCCGCCCCATGCCCTCAAGAGTATTATAGGAGCAATGTTAACATCACGGATTCTGATGGGCCCCTTGTCCTACCTCCTCAACCACAGGGTCATACATTCGTGGTAACTAGTAGCTTGATGCAGATTCTCACAGGTACAGGTTTGTTTTCGGGGCTACCATCTAAGGATCCACATGCTCACATCGCCAAAATGAGGTCGATGTGTGAGAGTTGTTTAGGGAGTCCAGACTTGGACATGGATGTCATTGTATTAAGAGTGTTCTTTCTCTCACTAACGGGAGAGGCCACAATTTGGTTTATTGAGTTGCCCTATCATTTGATCTATACTTTGGAGGAGTTGAGGTATGTGTCCTAGCATGGTATTACCCGGCTTCTAAAACGCTCAACCACAAAAATAGAGTAAAAAACATTATGCCATTGCCTGGGGAGTCGGTAAGTAGATCTTGGGATAGGTTCACCTCATTTGTGAGAAGTGTCCCAAACCACTGCATTAATGATAAGTCGTTGAAAGAGTACTTTTATATGGAGCAAGATGATAATAATAAGGCAATACTTGATATTATTACGGGTGGTTCTTATGTTGAGTGCACATATGCAGAGATCGCGGAGAAGTTGGAGAAATCTCTCGCAATAATAAGGCTTGGAGCACTAGGAAGTTGGACACTGGGAGAAACAGCTTTGCAATGCAAGCTATACACAACCCAGCCTCAGATGAGATTCTTGAAGACATGCCTCAAATGAGAACTGATCTTGGGTTAGTATTGAAACATATTTGTGGAGGTGCGGAGAAAGTAAATGCGGAGAATTATTTAACTAAAATACCGAGGCCAGCAGATGAATTTTACTATGAATAGGATTCTTATGCAGTGAATGATCAGACGAGGTGTTTCTGACCAAACTCCCAGGGATCTAATCATGAAAATTAGCGCCAAGGTCAAAGAAATCAAGGTTGGAGCTATGGGAATTACAATAGAGAGGGTCATTATATTCGAGATGGAAACTACAATCACGACAACAACTTCAAATGGGGTGACTATGGTTAAAAAAATGATCGGAGTGGGTCCTATATTCCACCTTGAAATAGAGAAGTCGCTCCTAGGGATGGTGCAGGTAGTATGGCGCGAGTTGAGGACATGTTGCAAAAGATGATGAAAACATTTTGATGCTAGTGATGAGCACGCCAAAGAATTGAGAAGTGATTTGGCTAATATTGGGCAAAAAGTGGAGGCACATGCAATCTCAATCAAGCATATTGAGTTGCAAATTACCCAATTATCTACTATTGTGAACCCACGTCAACCGAGTACTCTTCCTAGCAGTACTGTTCAAAATTCAAAAAAAGATGGGAATTATATGACAGTCACTACTCGAGGGGGTAAGCAAACCATTGTTCCACCCATGCCATCTGTAGTTGAAGATGAGGTAGTGGGAGATAATGGTGAGGTGGTTAGAAAAAAGCAGTGAAAGAAGCAGAGACACCCAAAAAAGTTATTCCCGTTCCTAGACCACCCCCACCATTTCCGCAAAGATTAGTTAAGATGACTGAGGATGGTAAATACCGGTGTTTATTTCTATGTTGAAGAAACTTTCCATAAATGTCCCTTTGATAGAATCTCTTGAACAAATGCCCGGTTATGCCAAGTTTATGAAAGATATGGTTACTAAGAAGAGATTTATAAGTTTAGAGAATGATGACCGAATGCATTACATTGTAGTGCTATTGCTACAAGGTCTCTTGTTCAAAAGAAAAGAAGAATTCGGGCTCTTTCACTATTACATGTACTATGAGATTGTTACACTTTTAAAGCATTATGTGATCTTGGTGAAAGCATAAATTTCATTCCTCTCTGTATGTACAAGAAGTTGGGGTTGGGTGACCCAAAGCCCACTTCAATGCGGTTAAGGATGGTCGATCAAATGGTGAACAGGCCTATTGGTATACTCCACGATGTGTTAGTGAATGTGGAGTCATTTATATTTCTTGCCGATTTTGTGATTCTTAACTTTGAGGTGGATTTTTAGGTGCCTATTATTTTTGGGAGGCCTTTTCATACTACCGGTCGCTCCTTAGTTGACATGGAAAAAGGGCAGATGAAGTTTAGGATAAACAATGAAGAAGCCACTTTCAACATTTGTAAGACCATGAAGTAGATTGTTTAGCTCTAAATGGTGTCTGATATATCCTATAGGGTTGAGAGTATGTTTGAGGTACAAATCGAAAATTACCTTATTGTTGAGGCACTAGCAGCAGTGACCATAAATTTTGAGAGTGATGGTATTGAAGACTATGTTTCATTGGTTGGGGAGCTTGATCGAGGTGACTTGCGGTTTAAACCAATGAAATTGGAATTATATATGAAGCATCGCGAGTCTCCACCCGCAAAACCATCTATTGAGGACACCCTAAAATTAGAGCTTAAATTTCTACCACCTCATCTGAGGTATGTATTCTTGGGAAAAGATGACCTTTTACCGGTAATCAAGCCGGATATGAATTTGAAACAAGTAGAGTTTCTGGTAGAAGTGTTAAAGAGGTTCAAACGAGCCACTGGTTGGACTATTGCGGATATTATTGGGATCCCACCCGGTATTTGTTCACAAAAAATCCAACTCATGCCCGATGAAAAGTCAAGTATTGAGCACAAAAGACGTTTGAATCCACCTATGCAAGAGGTAGTTAAGAAGGATATTATTAAGTGGTTTGATGCCGGAGTCATATATCCCATTGCAGATAGTAGTTGGGTATGCCTTGTTCAGTGTGTTCCTAAAAAAACGGAATGATAGTGGTCCCTAATGAGTAGAATGAGCTTGTTCCAATGAGGCCGGTGACCGAATAGAGAGTTTGTATGGATTAGGAAGTTGAATGCATGAATTGAGAAGGACCATTTTCCTATGACCTTCATGGATCAGATGTCAGATAGGCTTGCAAGAAAAGGGTGGTACTATTTTTTTATGGTTATTCGGGTTACATCAAATCTCTATTGCACCGGAGGATCAAGAGAAAACAACTTTTACTTGCCCTTATGGGACATTCACATTAAAGAAGATGCCTTTTAGGTTGCGTAATACACCTGCTACTTTTCAGAGATGTATGATGTCGATATTCTCCGATATGGTGGAGGACACTTTTGAGATATTTATGGATGATTTTTCATTTGTTGGTGATTCTTTTGATCGTTTTTTGAGTCACTTAGACGAGGTTATCAAAAGGTGTGAAGATTGGAACCTTGTGCTAAATTTGGAGAAATGTCACTTCATGGTGAAAGAGGGTATTGTATTGAGCCATCGCATCTTAGAGAAGGGTATAGAGGTTGATCGAGTCAAAGTTGAGGTGATAGAGAGACTTTCTCCACACATCTCTTTAAAAGGTGTGAGAAGTTTTGTTAGACATGTGGGGCTTCTACCGGAGGTTTATTAAGGATTTCTCAAAAATTGCATAGGCTCTGTGCAAGTTACTTGAGAAGTTATGTAAATTTCATTTTGATGAATCCTGTCTGAAGGCATTTGGAGAGTTAAAGGCAAAGTTGGTTTCTGCGCCTATAATAATTTTTCCCGGATTGGAGTAAGCCATTTGAGGTGATGTGTGATAATAGTGGGGTTTCTCTTGGTGTGGTGAAGGAATTAAATTTATCACCCCATTTATTATGCTACTAAGGCCTTAAATGAGTCACAAAAGAACTACACTGTTACTGAACAAGATATCCTTGCGGAGGTATTTGTTTTTGAAAAATTTTGCTCCTATTTTCTTGGCACGAGAGTCATAGAGAATACTGACCACTCCACTATGAAATATTTAATGGCAAAGAAGGATGTGAAAGCAAGTTTGATTAGATGGGTACTACTTTTGCAAGAGTTTGATTTTGAGGTGAAAGATAGAAAAAGGAGTGAAAATCAAGTAGCAGATCACTTGTACAGATTAGAGGATGAAGTTACGCGAGAGTTGGGTGGAAAGGCTGAAATTGATGACACCTTCTCAAGACTTGATTCCATGGTTCGCCGATTTTATATATTATCTGGCTAGTGATATAGTTTCATCGGAATTGTCCTTCTATCAGAGGAAAAAGTTCATGCATGATGTGAAAAAGTTTTTTTAGGATGAGCCTTACCTGTACCAGAGTTGTGATCATGGGATTATTTGTCGTTGTTTGCCGGAAGTTGAGATGATAAGTGTTTTCGAGGCATGACATTCCTCGCCTGTGGGTGGGCATCATTGTGGTATCCGGACTGCCCATAAGATCTTGCAGAGTGGATACTATTGGCTAACCATCCACCAATATGCTCATGAGTTTGCCAAGACATGTGATAGGTGCCAAAGACATGGAGGTATTTCGAGAAGGCAAGAGCTCCCTTTCAATCCCATTCTAGTGATTGAGTTATTTGATGTATGGGACGTTGATGTCATGGGCCCGTTTGTGAGTTCTCATGTGGTGAAATTGATATACCGTGGTTTCACGGTATTTTTAATGCTTTTTTTCTTAAGTTTAGTGTGTCCAAAAGTCGTTGTGTATTGATTTTTATGTAAGTTTCTCTTTATTTGCAGGAAATAAGTCTAAAGATGAATGCGGAAGTTTTTGAGCAAGAAATGCAGAAAAGTTACCACCTACGGAGCTTGTGACGGTCCATCGTGCCTGTGACGGTCCGTAGGTGGCATCGTACTGAAGCTGCTGAAGGAAGATGGGGCAGTCTGACCAAGTGTGGGGTTACGAAGTGCATGACGGACCTTCGTAGCCATGACGGTCCGTCCTGCTGGTTCGTCGTGATGATCAGAAAAGTAGTCCCAGTACCCAAATTCCAAGAGTTTAAGTGTTATAGAATGGAGACCCTCGATGGACTGTTGTGCCTGTGACGATCCGTCATACCAGCCGTCAAGGGTAATGAAGAGAGCAGCATAAGAATTTGCAAAGTATGGGACGACGGAGTTCATGACGGCCTGTCGTAACCACGACGACCCGTCACTAGGTCCGTCGATCCAACCGCGTTTTGCAAGATTTTAAGCAATTAGAGTCCTTCTTTTATTAGGTTTTTGCTTTTTTTTAATAGTTGTAAAAACCTCATTTTTTAGGTTAGACTCTTTGGTTGTTAGACTCTTAATAATTAAACACTTCACGGTAGATTCTTTGTTAGTAGATTATTTTGGTTATTAGACTTCGGATTGTTACACTTTTCTCTGGAGTTGATTGTTGGTGATTTTGTCGATTAATCAAGTAAATTTCTGGATTTTATTCATTCTCATTGAAGTAATTTCATGATTTCATATGTTATATATATATATAATATATATATATATATATATATATATTATATATATATATATATATATATATATAATATATATATATATAATATATTATATATATATATATATATATATATATATATATATGAATATTGAGATTATGACTATGTGTAACTAAACTCCATAACTAGGGTTGTGGGACCCATGGGTGAATAATAAGATAAAATCTAACTAAAATAACAATTCTAGAATAGTGCCTTGCATGTATTGATAATTCTTTCGCTTAGAAGTCTTTTTAACGGATGGCCAATGTTAGAACTCGCCTTAATGCTACTTTCCCGACAAAGGAGGTAGATAATAGGAAAAACTATTACCAACATAGATTTAGTGTATACTTTCTAATAGGCTAGTATTGATTGGTACGAGGTAATAACTTAGTCAAATATCGAATACAATACTTAGTATGAGGTAAAGGTAAGAGTTAGTATAGCAACACACGTAGCCGGACCAAGGTGCGGAGTGAAATTTTATAGATGCCAGACCAAGGATTTAGAAATACATAACTTATCACTTTGCATGCAAGATACTAGGAAAGAATTGTTATAGTTAGAATTATCAAGTTAAGAACCTGTGGGGAACACGTAAACCCTAGTTACTTTTATTAATTGAATGAACTCCAACATTTGAATCTGTTAGGTGTCCACTTTAATTTAGTTAGTTATTTTTACTCATTTAGAAATAACCCCCCCCCCCCTTTATTGTCTTTGTTTTCTAAGGAAATAATTGACTAAACAATAGTAATAATAGATTGAAGTTAATTCTGAACTATTTTCCTTATGGGAACGATCCCAACATCATTAGTTGGGTTCTTTACTTGATACGACCGCTTTACTTCTTATTTGAGAAGTAAGTTTGACTGTATCAAATTATGGTGCCGTTGCCGGCGAAAGTAGCTTTTAGATTAACTTAAACTTATTACTATCGTTTAGTCGATATTTTCCTAATTTTACTTTGTTTCTAGTTTTTTATTCTTGTAGAACTATCTTCCTTGTATGCCACATACACGGAGAGGAAGAGAACCCTTGTTTCCCTACGATCACAAATTAGAGCGTACACTACGCAACATGAATCAAAACTTGGGTATTAATGATAATGATCCAAACCAGAACATCCCCACTTCGGTTGATGTTCATGGTCAGTTATCACCCGATACTTCAGGTGAAAACCAACAAATGGGAAAAAATCCCGCTCCACGTCCCCAAGAATTCTACAGAGGCTATGACAATATAGTAGACTCTGATTGGCCACTTGTCTTTCCCCCTCTACCACCAGGCCACAACTTTGTTGTAACTAGTAGCCTGATGCAAATGCTCACTACCAGAGGTTTATTTTCAGGGCTACCTTCTGAGGATCCACATGCCCATATATCTAAGGTAAAGGCAGTGTGTAAAAGTTGTGTAGGGAGGCCTGACTTGGACTTGGATGTAATAGGGCTAAGAGTGTTACCTCTCTCACTGACGGGAGAGGCTGTTATTTGGTTCACTAAGCTCCCTTATAACTCAGTTTTCACTTGGAACCAACTAAGTGAAGTTTTCTTATTAGGTTACTACCCGGTCTCCAAGTAACTAAACCACAAAAACAGAGTGAAGAACTTTGTGGAACTACAAGAAGAGTCAGTTAGTAGTTCTTGGGATAGATTCACCTCATTTTTAGAAGTTTACCCAATCAACACATAGATGATGAGTCACTAAAGGAATACTTCTAACAGGGACAGGATGATAATAATAAAGCGGTGTTGGATACTATTGCGGGTGATTCATATGGGGACTGTCCTTATGCTCAGATTGCTGAAAAAAATTAGAGAAAATCTCCCGGAACAATAAAGCTTGGAGTACTAGGAACTCATATATTGGGAGAATTACCTTCGCAGTGCAATCCACTCACAATCCAGCCACAGATGAGATCGTGAAGAGATGGCTCAGATGATAAGTGAGCTTGGGTTAGTATTAAAACATGTCACTAGGGTGTAGAAAATATAAATGCAATCAACTACTTGTCTAAACCACCACCACCAAATGATGAATGCTATTATGAGGAGGATTCCTATGCGGCAAATAAACAGATGGGGGGTTTCCGACCGAGTGCCCAAGGCTCTAATCAGGAGAATTGGTACCAAGGTCAAGGGAACCAATGTCGGATCTATGGTAACTATAACCGTGAGGTTCATTATGTTTGAGAAGGAAATTACTACCGCGACAACAACTTTAACATGGGTAACTATGGTAATAGAAATGATAGGAATGGGCCCTATGTTCCTCCTCAAAATCGTTAAGTTACTTCTAGAGATGGTGGAGGTACTATGGCGTGAGTTGAGGATATATTGCATAAAACAATGAGGAGGTTCGATGCTAGTGATGATAACACTAAAGTGTTGAGGAATGATTTAGCGTGTATTGGACAGAAAGTCGATACACATGCAATATAGATTAAGTAGCTTGAGTTATAATTGGCCCAATTATCTGCTACTGTGAACACACGGCAACCGGGCACTCGTCCTAGCAACACTGTCCAAAATCTGAAAAATGATGGACATTGTATGGCAATCACTACTCGCGGTGGTAACCAAACCATTGACCCACGACAAAAGATACTGATAAAGTGGTAGAGGTTAATGGTAAAGTAGAAGATAACACTGGAAAAGATGCTGAAGTGCTTAAAAAGGTAACTCCCATGCCTAGACCACCACCTTCATTTCCTCAAAGATTAGTGAAATAGACCGAGGATGGTAAATATCGGCGTTTTATAACAATCTTCAAGCAGCTTTCTATCAATTTCCTTTTGATAGAAGCTTTAGAACAAATGCCAAGTTTATGAAAGATCTCACCAAGAAAAGATCGGTCACTTTTGAGGATGATGATAGATTGCAGCATTGAAGTGCTATTGCTACAAAATCTCTGGTACAAAAGAAAGAAGATCCGGGTGCGTTCACTATTCCTTGTACAATCGGGCTATTACATTTTGCGAAAGCATTATGTGATCTAGGGCAAGCATAAATCTCATGCCCCTCTCGATTTACAAGAAGTTGGGTTTGGGTGATCCAAAGCCCACTAAAATGCGGCTACTGATGGCCAATCGACCAGTAAAAAGGCCTACAGGGATACTCCACGATGTCCTAGTAAAAATGGAGTTGTTCATATTTCTGGAAGATTTTCTTATTCTTGATTGTGAAGTCAATTTTGAAGTGCCCATTATTCTTGAGAATCCATTCCTTTCTACGGGAAGAGCCTTAGTAGATATGGAAAAGGGGCAGATAAATTTTCGGTTGAACAATGAGGAAGTGACCTTTAACATTTGTAGGTCCATGAGGAAGAGTGCTGAGCTCCAATCAATATCTGCTATATCCTACAACGTTGGTGAGTCATCTGTGACAAAAATAGAAGAACATCAAGGTGTAGAAGCATTAGCGGTAGTGATAATGAATTTTTATAACGCTTGCATTGAAGAGTATGAGTCATTAGTCGCGGCTCTTGATCGAGGTGATGTTTGGTTTAAACTAAAGAAATATGAGTTAGACATGAAGAATCGCGAGTCTCCACCCGCGAAACCATCTATAAAGGAGGCTCCAAAGATAAAACTAAAAGCTCTCCCACCTCATCTAAGGTATGAATTCTTAGGAGATGGTGACACTTTGCCGGTAATCATTGCATCAGACCTGAATGGACAACAAGTTGAGAGTTTGGTTAAAGTTGTAAAAAGGTTCAGAAGAGCTATTGGGTTGACTATTGCGGACATTATTGGGATCCCTCCTGGTATTTTTTCTCATATAATAAAATTCATGCCCAATGATAAGCCAAGTATTGAGCACCAAAGACGCTTAAATCCACCTACACAAGAGGTCGTGAAGAAGGAAATCATTAAGTGGTTGGATGCCAGAGTAATTTATCCGATCGCCGATAGTAGTTGGGTATGCCATGTTTAGTTTGTACCTAAGAAAGGGGGAACGAATGTGGTCCCCAATGAGAAAAATGAACTTGTTCCAATGAGACCGGTTATTGGATGGAGGGTGTGTATGGATTACCACAAATTAAATGCATGGACTGAAAAAGACCATTTTCCTATGCCCTTCATGGATCAGATGTTGGATAGACTTGCTGAAAAAGGGTGGTACTGTTTTCTTGATGGATATTCAGGGTACAATCAGATTTCTATTACACAAGAAGATCAAGATAAAACCACTTTTACTTGTCTATATGGGATATTTGAGTTCAAAAGTATGTTTTTTGGGTTGTTCAATGCATCCGCCACATTGCAGAGATGTATTAATTCGATATTCTCCGACATGGTGGAAGATACTATAAAAGTTTTTATGGATGATTTTTCTGTGGTTGGTGATTCATTGCGGTGTTTGAACAATTTATATGAGGTCCTTAAGAGATGTGAAGACTGCAATTTAGTACTAAATTGGGGAAAATGCAACTTCATTGTGGAAGAAGGAATTATTTTGGGTCATCACATTTCAGAAAAGGGCATAGAGGTTGATCGAGCTAAAGTCGAGGTAATAAAGAGACTTCCCCCATCTATCTCTGTAAAAGGTGTGAGAATCTTTCTTGGCATGCAGGTTTTTACCGAAGATTCATCAAAGACTTTTCAAAGATTGCACATCCATTGTGCAAACTGCTGGAGAAAGATTGTAAATTTTGTTTTGATGAATCCTGTCTTAAAGCATTCGGCGAGCTAAAAGAAAAATTGGTGTCTGCACCAATCATTATTTCTCCGGATTGGAACAGTCCATTTGAGGTGATGTGCGATGCTAGTGGGGTTGCTCTTGGTGTAGTATTGGGACAAATAAAAAACAAATTCCTTCACCGCATTTACTATGCTAGTAAAGCCCTAAATGAAGATCAAAAGAACTACACAGTGACTGAGCAAGAACTCCTTGCAGTAGTCTTTGCTTTTGAAAAATTTCACTCCTATTTGCTATGTACTAGAGTTATAGTGCATACTGACCATTCATCATTGAGATATTTGATGGCAAAGAAGGATGCGAAATCAAGGTTGATTCGTTGGGTATTACTGCTACAAGAATTTGACTTTAAAGTGAGGGATGGAAATGGGACCGAAAATCAAGTTGCCGATCACTTTTCTTGACTAGAAGATGAAACTATGAGAGAGTTAGGGGATAAAACTTATATTTAGATACTTTCCCCGATGAGCATGTATTGGCTGCCTCACCAGACTTGATTCCATGGTTCGCAGATTTCGTGAACTATTTGGCTAGTGATATTATTCCATCAGACTTGTCCTTTCATCAAAGAAAAAAGTTGATGTACGATGTGAAGAAGTTCTTTTAGGAGGAACCATATTTATATTGGAGTTGTGCCGACGGGCTTATTTGGTGTTGTGTGCCAGAATATGAGATGTTGAGTGTTTTGGAGGTATGTCATTCCTCACTCGTTGGTGGACATCATAGTGGTATCTGAACCACTCATAAGATATTACAATGTTTTTAGTATTGGCCAACCCTTCATCAAGATGATCATGAGTTCGCTAAACCATGTGATAGATGCCAAAGAGATGGCGGCATTTCAAGAAAGCAAGAGCTCCCTCTAAACCCCATTGTTGTGATTGAGTTATTTGATGTTTGGGGTATTGACTTTATGGGCCCTTTTGTGAGTTCTCATGGAATGAAGTATATATATTTTAGTAGCGATTGATGATGTATCTAAATCGGTGGAAGTTATCGCCCTCTAAAACAATGAAGGGAAAAGTGTCATTGCGTTCTTAAAAAATAATATATTCTCTCGTTTTGGCACCCCAAGGGCAATTATTGGTGATGGGGGCTCCCACTTTTGCAACAGATTGTTCAAGGGATTATTGGAGAAATATGGGGTTCTCCATAATGTGGCCACTCCTTACCAGCCTCAAACTCTTGGGCAAGTTTAAGTGTCAAATAGGGAGATCAAACAGATATTGTCCAAAACAGTGAACGCTAGTAAAACGGATTGGTCAAGAAGGCTTGATAACGCTCTTTGGGCCTATCGGACAGCGTATAAGACTCCCATAGGTATGTCCCCATACCAACTTGTATATGGTAAAGCTTGGCATCTTCCGATTGAATTAGAGAATAAAGCCATGTGGGCTATGAAGAAGTTGAAAATGGATTGGAACGAAGCTGCAGAACAACGGCTAACTTGGTCGAATGAACTCGATGAATTTCGCCTGAAAGCTTATGAAAGTTGATCCCTCTACAACGAAAAGATGAAGAAGTACGATGACCTAAAAATTGAAAAACGAGAGTTTATGGTTGGGGATTTGGTGCTTTTATTCAATTCTAGGTTGTGCTTGTTTCCGGGCAAGCTGAAGTCCAAATGGACTAGTCCTTACTTGATTACCCAACTATTCCCTCAAGGAACAGTTGAGTTGGAAACTATGGAGTGTGTGCGGTTCAAGGTAAAAGGACAACGCATAAAAATCTATTTCAAGCATGATGAATTGGCGAATGAAGTGATCGAGGCATACAATCTTGATGAAGTTTGAGTAATCAAGTGTCCTCAGTCGTGCCGTGATGTTAAATCAGGCGCTGGTTGCGAGGCAACCCAACTCGCAACATAATAGTTATGGTTTTTCTTTCTAAGAAATGGTAGCATTTTCTACTAATGGGTTGGTAAAGTTGTAGGCACATCACCAGGATATTCTGCAGAAAATCACTCTACAACAGTCACTGACGGACACATCGACAGACCGTCACGCACGCGACGGACCGTCGCATGAGTCCGTCGTGC
The DNA here is from genome assembly GCA_027705065.1 of Solanum peruvianum. Taxonomy (NCBI): domain Eukaryota; kingdom Viridiplantae; phylum Streptophyta; class Magnoliopsida; order Solanales; family Solanaceae; genus Solanum; species Solanum peruvianum. The sequence goes on along the minus strand of JAKWJD010001333.1, from coordinate 48,749 downwards.
CAGGTATGTCTGTCCTTTATTTTCAAAACTAGGGCACATGCAACGGAACCAATGACGGACTATCGCATATGGGATTGACCGTCGTCAAGGACTCGTTGCGTCATTAATGAGCTTACCTCACCCGACCCGGTTGGGGTAATTTAAAAAATTGGCAACCTTTAAAAAACCCACCCCATCATTTCACCCATTTCCTTCCTTCTTTCTCCCATTTCCCTCCCTTTTCAACTTCAAACTTCCCACCTCCCTTCTCTATTCACCGATCACTTCCCCAATTCCCCAAATTCCTAAAATCTACCCTCTACTAGTCGGAGTCTGCTGTTGTGGTTTTGTTCTTGCAAACCAAGTACCTTGCTTGCTTATTTTTCTTAAATTCTCAGGTATGTGTCTCTGATCTCTACCTATTTACATTGCTTTTTTGTTTTTTTTTAATTCGTATTAGCCTATTTCTTTTTTTGTGGGTGTTCATCCTTTGAACCAATTATTTCTGACCTAGGTTAAGAATCCTTAAATTGCATTGTTAAAACAGTAGAAATAGGTGCTTTAGCATTGCTAGTTTGCTAGGTACTTGGGTTAGACACATGTAGGTTAACACTAAAAGTTCCATTTGAGTCATAGGGGATGATTGTGGCATCCCCAGTTCTTTCACTGCATGACCATTTGAGACCCCGATGACGGACCGTCATAGGGTCCGTTCCAACACCCCTTCACCTCGCTGCAAAATTTTCTCCAAGTGTTCACAACCGGAGACCTGCGGCGGACCATTGTTACCACGACGGTCCGTCCTGCACAACCGTTCTGGTTGTAAAAGACCCTATTCCTAAGGGTCTCCCACTTTTTGTAAGTGTCCTCTTACGGACATCTACGATTGACCGTCATACCCTCGACGGTCTGTCCTGCACAACCGTTCTGGTTGTCAGAGACCCTATTCCTAAGGGTCTCCCACTTTTTCTATGTGTCCCTTACGGATATCTACGATATACTGTCATACCCTCGACGGTCCGTCCTGCACAACCGTCATGACGGTTAGAGACCCATCTCCTAAGGGTCTCCATACTTTTTCTAAGTGTCCTCTGATAGACATCTACGACGGACCGTCACACCCTCGATGGTCCGTCCTGCACAACCATTGTGACGGTCAGAGACCCCTCTCCTAAGGGTCTCTACAACGGACATCGACGACGGACCGTCATTTTCATGATGGTTCATCCTCCTTATCCGTCATACTTGTCAGAGACTTTCCTTCAGGGGTCTCTACATCAACATAGTTGAAGTAAGACATGATAGACCCCATGATGGTCCATTGTACTCACGACGAACCATCACATGGTCCGTCGTGTTTTACTGTTGCCGCAGAAAAGTCATTACAACTTAGCTCTTATATTTATTTTGTTTCATTTTTGCTTGTCATGTTTGTTGCTTCTTACTAATATTGATTCTTTAAAGGTACTATCAATTATGGAACCAAAACAAGTTCAAGTTTAAGCACGTGGGCGATACAAGTCTGTTGCCCTTTCTACCCGCCTGTTCATTGGCTCTGACGATGAGTGTGACCCCGAGTACGTGCCCCCAGGCACTGCCACTCCATCACGAGCTGCACGCTCTACCAGAGCTACTCCCAAAAAGGTAGCGTCCGGCGTAGTCACTGGCTCCTAGTCTGATGAGGAGCAGAGACTGACCGGCACACCTTCTGGGTCAGTTACTCATGAAGAAGGAGCGTCTGGCTCCTTAGGAGTTTCGTGGTGGGAGGAACCCTCCGGGTCTCCTAAAGTCCCTGCACCCGCCACAGCTGCATAGTCTGCCTCATCTGATGAGGCTGATAGTTCTGAATCCACTCCCGGCACACCAAATCGTGCTCTCACCCCGGTTGTCGACCACTCCAACCGGTGATGTGTTGATGGGCAATATTAAGTTTATTCAGAAGCAAAGTTTCTGAATGATAAGGGATTCATGACACGGACCCTTACGCTGGAGAGGCAGGTCCTTACGGGAAGTCTACCTACCATGCTATAGATCCACAACCTCTTCACCGGACACCAACTTGAGTATACAACGTGTTCTTTGGGCCGTTATAGTGAAGAGTTGGTCTGAGAGTTCCACGCCTCTTACGTGGCTACTCTCAGATCAAAGATTGATAGGCGGGTTGCCCCCGCCAAACAAGCCCCACTTAAGCATGTCCAAGTACGGGGCATTCATGTTGATATCTCCCTGCCTGCCATCCGCCTATATCTATACGGCGAGGATGTAGATTCCAACCGAACCCCTCTCACCGCCGAGTTTGACTACCAGTGGCAAATTGACAAAGATGGCCAATTCTTGCATGATCCATCGCTAAGAGAGACCACCAAGAGATGGATGGCTCTGCACCTGTCTGTTGATGGAGAGGGTGCCGACTGGGTAACCGAGCCAAAGGTAGCCATCAAGAAGGATAACCTGACCTCACGGCTAAGTTCTTATGGTTGATTGTCCGCCACTGCCTTTCCCCCACAGCCGCTGATAATATAGTCACATGGGATCGTGCAGTTCTGATGGCGGCGATGATAGCCGGGTGTGAGGTGGACTTTGGTTGGCTTTTATAAGCAGTCATGCACAAGAGGGCTTTTAAGGTCACAACTACTTACCCTTTTCCGTTCATTATATTTTCTTTATGCAGGTCTGCAGGTGTGCCCATCTGGCACATTCATCAGCTCAAGACTCCAATGGGCACTGCTGATATCGACCTCATCAGGGATGTGGCCAATGTGTTGGTTCCACATAGAGGCCCCCGTCAAGATTCGCCTCCACTTGGTGACAATCTGGCTGATACGGTAGCACAGGCTCGCACGGCTACGCAGGCTACTTCTGAAACCACTGACACTTTTTTCGATCGACTCTATTTCGGGTAGTAGCACTGCCCCGAGTTCCTCTCGCTCAGTCCCTTTCCCTGCTCTGGTCCCTCTTGCTAGGGTCCAGAAACTAGAGGCAGGGATGGCTACACTTCTGCATCACATCCAGCCTTAGATGCAGAGGTCTATTGTTGAGGCAGAAGAGTGCTTGGAGCGGAGAATGGTCCATCACACAGAGCAAAAGATCGCTGCGGTTCATCAGAGCTTGGACGCTTTTGAGTTGCGGTTGCTAGACCGGCCTCCTCAGGTGGATGTGTCGACCCTTCAGGCTGCGGTGGAGAGTCTTTGATAAAACATTGATATGATACTAGAGGCTAGGGGGCCTGAGTCTGAGGCGTCTTCTGCAGAGCCTGCTGAGGACACAATAATGGCCGCCTTCTTCGCCACTTCTGAGATTCCACCACCTCTTCCTCGAGAGCATTCCAAGATTCATAAGGGTCGAGAGGAGGATGAGGCTAGAGCACGGAGGAAGGAGCACCGTGAGAAGGAGGTTGCGAGGAGAGCCTCGCTTGCTGATGAGGAGGCGCGTCGAATAAGGGCTGTAGAGTCAGCTTCTGGGGCATCTAGCTCCAGAGATGTGGCGATTATGGGAGGCACTGCTGATGTTGGTGTTGCTGATAAGGAAACTATTGAGGGTGTCCAGACTACAGAGGTAGTGGGTTCCGGGGAACCAAACCCACCAGCTTGCTGATCGTCGGTGCTTTGCAACCCAGGTTTGCTTCACCTACCACTGTCGTATTTTCAAGTTTTTATGCATTGGGGACAATTACATGTCTTTTTATTGGGGGTGGGGTAAATGGAAAGTGAGTGCTAGGGTGAATTTTGAGTAGCCAAATTCACTATCCTCTTTTGGGGTTTTCTTGCCTGTATTCTTTTTCCCCGAGAGACTGATTATTTTTATCGTTGAACCAGCATGTCTATATCTTGTGTACATAGTTTAACTCTGAAGCATGATGGATAAAATAATATCTTGATGAAATGAAAATGATGCATGACTAGGCTTAGTAATTGATAAATGTATGGCTCTAAGCATGACATAGAGATACACCACTGCATGACCTTAAGTCCAAAATTCAAACTAGGTGTCTGATAATCTGGTAGAGTAATGAGATGTCAAGTGAGTGTGAGGAAGATTTGAATATTCCACTATTTGTACTGAGATAGAACTTGCTTGGTTAGTCCTGCTAAAAGTAAGTTGTATTAGACCATTAGGAAAGGATCATAGGCCCTTGTTCAATATAGCCCATTTTTAGCCTAAATAAAAAAAACAAATGAAATTAATCCTTCTTTGATCCAAATGATTTGAGCTTAAACTTAACCTTTCTTTTTCACCCCAACTGATCTTTTCTGGGAATAATGTGTTGGCCCTGGTCCCTCCTTGGACATGTGCACCTCAGCTTATGCCAAAAGCATAAGTTGAGGGTGGCTAATGCAGTAAACAACTTTTTATGCCCTGACCCAACTTTGGGTATTGTGTACTTTGACTCATGGCAAAGACATGAGTTGAGGGTGGCTACTATGAGGAATGCTCTAGAGTGTAGGGTTGAAAGAACAAAGAGAGAGAAAGAACAAAATTAAAGTGACTCAAAAATCAGTTGAAAGAAAAGTGAAATAATAATAAAAAATACAATAAATACAAGCAAGAAAAGAAGAGAGTCACTTACACGCAAATGAAGAAAGAAGAAAAAATAGCAAGGTGAAAGCATATGAGAAATCGGGCACAATAAATCATAAATAGCGGTATGTTTAGCTGATATGTCAAAGAGGGAAAAAAGTCACTAAACTATACCGAAATATACCCTACCTGAACCTGAGCATATGTTACAAGCTAAGAAAGTCCTATCGTGATCCTAAGAGTTGAATAGTGAACTTAAAGAAGTGAAAATAAGAGCGAGCTTATGGCAATATGTAAGAATGAGTTGTGAATTTGTTATGAGAGTGAGTGTTGAAAATTAATCCTTATACTCAAACTGAAATCATTGTGTGAAAAATGAGGATGTTGTTTTGAAGTGAGGACACTAGATGCAATACCGAAACTATTAGCACCTCGGTGAGAATTTGAAGAGGATCGGTGTCAGTGAGTGGTGAGTCTGTCTCATGGTCTGATTCAACATAATTCAAGCCTAATAGTGATAACATGCATAAATATGATTAGACTGATCGGGATTGATAGCCAAATGATTGCAAAAGTAAAACATGGATACTATTGTACAAAGATTTTGTAGTGAGTCGTAGCGCGTCGCTTGAGGACAAACAACGAATTTAAGTTGAGGGTGTTGATATACCGTGGTTTCACAGCATTTTCAATACTTTTTTCTTAAGTTTAGTGTGTCCAAAAGCCTTTGTGTATTGATTTGTATGTAAGTTTCTTTTTATTTGCAGGAAATTTGTCTAAAGATGAACGCGGAAGTTTTTTAGCAAGAAAATGCAAAAAAGTTACCACCTACGAAGCTTGTGACAGTCCTTCGTGCCTATAATGGTCCGTAGGTGGCATCGTAGTGAAGCTGCTGAAGGAAGACGGGGAAGTCAGACCAAGTGTGGGGTTACGAAGTGCATGACGGAGCGTCGTAGCCATGACGGTCTTTCCTGCTGGTTCGTCGTGATGATCAGATAAGTAGTCCCAGTACCCAAATTCCAAGAGTTTAAGTGTTATGGAACGGAGACCCTCGACGGATCGTTGTGCCTATGACGATCTGTCATACCTGCCGTCGAGGGTAATGAAGAGAGCAGCAGAAGAATTTGCAAAGTATGGGACGACGGAGTCCATGACGGCCCGTCGTGACCACGATGACCTGTCGCTAGGTCCGTCGACCCAACCGTGTTTTGACAAATTTTCAGCAATTAGAGTCCTTCTTTTATTGGGTTTTTGTTTTTTTTTTTAAAAATAGTTGTAAAAAACCTCATTTTTGGGGTTAGACTCTTTGGTTGTTAGAATCTTGGTTATTAAACATTTTCATGGTAGTTTTTTTGTTAGTAGATTATTTTTGAAATTAAACTTTGGATTGTTACACTTTTCTCAAGAGTTGATTTTTGGTGATTTTGTCGATTAATCAAGTAATTTTTTGGATTTTATTCTTTCTCATTGAATTAACTGCATGAATTCTTATATTATATATATGAATATTGAGATTATGACTATGGGTAACTAAACTCCATAACTAGGGTTGTGGGAACCATGGGTAAGTACTTAGATAAAATCTAACTAAAATAACAATTCTAGAATAGTGTCTTGCATGTATTGATAATTCTTTCGCTTAGAAGTCTTTTTAACGGATGGACAATGTTAGAACTCGCCTTAATGCTACTTGCCGGACCAAGGAGGTAGATAATAGGAAAAACAATTATCAACATAGATTTAGTTATACTATCTAATAGGCTAGTATTGATAGGTACGAGGTAATAACTTAGTCACATATCGGATACAATGCTTAATATGAGGTAAATGTAAGGGTTAGTATAGAAACACACGTAGCCGGACCAAGGTGTGGAGTAAAATTTTCTAGATGCCGGACAAAGGATTTAGAAATGCATAACTTATCACTTTGCATGCAAGATACTAGGAAAGAATTGTTATATTTAGAATTATCAAGTTAAGAACCTGTGGGAAGACATAAACCCTAGTTTCTTTTATTAATTGATTAAACTCCAACATTTGAATCTGTTAGCTGTCCACTTTACTCGATACGACCGCATTACTTCTTATTTGAGAAGTAAGTTTGAGCGTATCATAAATATATTCTTGTGGTGGTGGATTATGTGTCAAAATGGGTAGAAGCCATAGCATTTGCCAACAATGAAGGGAAGAGTGTTACCGCGTTCTTGAAAAAGAGCATATTTTCCATATTTGGCACACCTAGGGCCATTATCAGTGATGGGGGATCCCACTTATGCAACAAGTTGTTCAAAAGGTTATTGGAGAAATATGGGGTTCGCCACAATGTAGTCCACAAACTAGTGGGCAAGTTGAGGTGTCTGATACGCTCAAACTTACTTCTCAAATAAGAAGTAAAGCCGTCATGTCAGGTAAATAACCCAACTAGTGAGGTTGGGATCGTCCCACAAGGAAAATAGTCTAGACTTAACTTCAATCTATTATTACTTTTGTTTAGACAGTTACTTCCTTGGAAATTAAAAACAATAAAAGGGGGGTTTCTATTTCTAAATGAACGAAAATAAGTACCTAAATTGAAAGAGGCAGTTTACAGCTTTGAATGTTGGATTTTAATCAATTAATCAAAGTAACTAGGGTTTACGTGTTCCCCACAGGTTCATAACTTGATAATTCTAACTATAACAATTCTTTCCTAGTTTCTTTCTTGCAAAGTGATCAGTTATATATTTCTAAATCCTTGGTCCGACATCTAGAAAATCTCACTCCGCACCTTGGTCCGGCTACGCGTGTTGCTATCCTAACCCTTATCTTTACCTCATATTAAGCATCGTATTCGATATTTGACTAAGTTATTACTTCATACCAATCAATACTAGCCTATTAGATAGTATACACTAATTCTATGTTGATAATTCTTTTCCTATTATCTACCTCCTTGGTCCGGCAAGTAACATTAAGGCGAGTTCTAACGTTGGCCATCCGTTAAAAAGACTTCTAAGCAAAAGAATTATTAATATATGCAAGACACTATTCTAGAATTGTTATTTTAGTTAGGTTTTATCTCATTATTTGCCTATGGTTCCCACAACCCTAGTTATGGAGTTTAGTTACTCATAGTCATAATCACAATATTCAAATATTTTAAATAAAAATTCATGTACTTACTTCAATGAGAAAGAGTAAAATCCGAAAGTTTGCTTGATTAATCACCAATAATTACTTGCAAGAATCTCAAAATAATCATCAATCTCACAAAAAGTCTAATGATTCTAAAAAGTCTAACAATACAGTGTCTACTAATATGATGTCTAAAAATACGGAGTCTAACCTCAAAAACGAGGTTTTTCAAACTATTTATAAAAATAAAAACATTATTAGGACTCTATTTGCTGGAAATCTGCCAAAACAAGGCTGGGTCGACGGACCTCACGACGGATCGTCGTGGTCACAACGGACCGTCATGGACTCTGCCATCCCATACTTATGCAATTTCTTCTGCTGCTCTCTTCATTACCCTCGACGACAAGTATGATGGACCGTCATAGGCACAACGGTCCGCCGAGGGTCTTCGTTCCAAAACACCTGAACTCTTGGAATATGGGTCCTGGGATTACTTCTCTGAACTTCATGACGAACCTGTGGGACGGACCGTCATAGACACGACGGACCATCACAAGCTTCGTAACCCCACACTTGGTCAGACTTCCCCATCTTCCTTCAGAAAGTGCACTACGCTGCCACCTACGGCCGTCAAAAGAACGACGGAACGTCACAAGCTCCGTAGGTGGTTTCTTCTGCATTTCTTCGCTCAAAATCTCCGTATTCATCCATAGATTTCCTGCAAAATAAAGAGAAACTTATATAAGCATTAGCACAAAAAGGCTTTTGGACACACAAAACATAAGGAAAAAGTACTAATAATACCGTGAAACCATGGAATATCAGTGTCCAACAGAGAAATCAAGCAGATCGTGTCGAAAATGGTAAATGCTAATAGAACGGATTGGTCTTGGAGGCTTGATGATGATCTTTGGGATTACAGACAACATACAAGACTCCCATAAGTATGTATCCATACCATATGGGAAGTCTTGTCACTTGCCGGTTCATTCAGAACATAAGGCCATGTGGGCGATGAAGAAACTGAAGATGGATTGGAAGAAGTAGTGGAACAGAGACTTAATGGGTTGAATAAGCTTGATGAATTTTTCCTAAAAGCATAAGAAAGCTCAGCCCTTCTACAAAGAGAAGATCAAAAAGTACCATGACCAAAAGATTGAGAAGCACGAATCTGTAGTTGGCGATTTGGTACTTTTGTTTAACTCTAGGCTGCGCTTGTTTCCTGGCAAACTCAAATCCAAATGGACTAGTCCTTTCCGATCACTAAAGTGTTCCCACATAGAGCGGTTGACTTGGAAAACAATGAGGGTGCAAGGTGCACGGTAAATGGGCAAATAATCAAGATCTACCTAGGGCATACGGAGAGTGCCATGAACTGGTTGAGGCATATTACCTTGATGAAGTTTGAGTAATCAAGGGTCTTGCATCGTGTCGCGACATTGAATTAAATACTTCTTGGGAGGCAACCCAATATGTATCCTCTAGCCAAAAATAGGTTTTTCTTTTGTTTGTAGGAATAGTTGCTTTCTTTTGTTTCATTGTGATTTACTTAATGTCATGTCAAATTTTCTTTTATAGTTTTTAGTCTGTTTGCTAGAGAGTAGTTTAGGGTCCGTGTATAAAAAGTGTCTACAAAACACAAAAAGAATGGCTTAATGGGTTTCATGTGCACGGACCATGGCACACAAATTCCGTAGAAACTGGTCTGGTGCACAGATCGACGAACCAATCGTGGGCTTTCGTTTCACCGACGGACTGTCGATGGTGTCGGTAGATCCAAAGTATGTTTTTTACAGTGTTATTTAAGTTAAGTAAGAAACGACGGACCCATTGAAGGACCGTCAATACCCTTTTGAACCGTCGACGGGGTATCGTCAGTTCACTAAAAACCATGACCCGACCCAACCCGACCGACTATATACAAAAAAATACCCTTTCAGTTACCTTCCCACACCTTTTTAAATTCACCACCCCAACCATTTCCCTCCCTCGCTATCTTAACCCCCATTAACTTCCATAATCACATGCTCCTATTTTTTCATATTTCCACTTCTTCCAAACTGTGAGAAATCCCAAAACCCCAGTCCCCCAATTCTCCTCCATTTCAATAGTTTCTCCGGTCGGTTTTTGAAGGTGGGAACTTATGTTGGCGTTGCAAGATAACACACTCACTTCACTCCACTACAACTCTCAGGTATTTCATTCTTCTTTGTTCAATGAACTCTTGTTCATTTGCTTATGGAAACGATTAATTGGTATGTGGTTCTTGACATAGGGACATAATTGAATGAATAAACTTGTTCAAAATTGAGTTCCATGTTCCTTAGAATGATAGAATGTAAATGAGTTGGGGGTGGAATTTGTGTACACTCTAGTTGCTTGTTATTTTTCCAACTTAGGGCTTGTTAATATCTTAGAATTCATGGTTGAAATTAGAAAAATCGAAGCCCTAGGAATGAAGAATTAGTATTTTTCTTGATATTTCATGTTGGGTGTACTAGTTTTTGCTTGAAAGTGCTCATCTGTAGAGTAAAAACCAAGCCCCAATCCTGTCTCAAACCAACGGAACGAGACCCCATATACGGAGCGTCGGTTGATCAATGGACCGTCGAAGGGGTCCGTCAATGGTTCACCTTGAAAACTGCTAACTGTTGAAGGAAGGAAGTAAACTATGTTCCATTGATTGATTGACAGGCCGTTCTACGCGTCTGTCGTTTTTGTCTTAAACTTTGTTTTGTGAGATTTTAAAAAATTATTCCAAGTGTCCAACAATAGAAGTGGACTACCGGCCATCACTTGATCGATGGTTGTACTTCACGTCCATCATTTCAGTCTGAAAGTTTTCTTTGTGAGATTTTCAAACATAAATCTAAATGTAAAACAACCGAAGTGGACTACAGTCTGTCGATTCATTAACAGGCCGTTCTGCACGTCCGTCGTTTCTAACTGAAAGTTCTAAGAAAAGTTGATTTTTGAAATTTGCTAAGTGTCCATCGACGGACCTTCATTTCATCGAAAGTCCGTCGGTGGTGCCCGTCATCTGAGTTGCAGTTCTGTACTAACATGTCTCTTTTTTTTCTCGATTTTGTTTTACTTCTATTGTTTGTATATACAATAAAACTAACAACTCCCTTTTTTAGGTACTAATGGCCCCCAAACCGGATATTATCTATTCCTTGGGACAACCAAGTGTGCGGCACCATCCCGATACCTGATTGTCTCGTCCGATGACGAGACGAACAAAGAATATGTGCCCAGACACCCAAACCCCGACACATGGGCTAGAGTTATTTAAAGCATTCCCATGAAGGTGGCGCCCGATGTAGTCACCTGTTCGAAACATTGTTTGGGTCTGCCTCGTGTTCTGAGGGAGCATCTGGCTTCGAGGAGGCCTCTTGTTTTAAGTCGGCCCACTCTACAGGGTCGAATTAGGCCACTGCCTCCGGTTTTGGATAAAAGGTAGCCACTCCCGCAATTGTGCCTGTCCGCAATGCCTCACCTGATGAGTACTAGAGTTTAGAGTCTATTCCGGCACCCCAATTTGATGTCTCTGCACCAGTTTCTGATCATCCCAGACAGTGGTGAGTATATGGCCAATACAAGATTTACATGGATACCAAGTTGTTGAACGACAAGGGGGTAATGACTCGTACTTTGACAATCGAACGGCGGGTTCTGACAGGTAGCCTACAAACATTCTCTGTGATACATGACTTATTCATCCGCCACGAGCTCGAGTAGATGGCTAAGAGTGTGGGACCTTACAGCGAGGAGATGGCGCGACAGTATTATGCCTCTTCTGTAGCGGCTCTCTGGGATTCTTTGAACAGGTGGGCTAACCCTGCTAAACAGGCACCATCTCACAGATGTTCGGGTTTGAGAATGCTGGGTGGATATTTCTTTTACTGCCATTTGCCGCTTCCTATATGGTGAGGTCACTGATGCTGGGAGGGTCCCCTAACACCAGAGTTAAACACTAGGTATGACGTGGTCAAGAATGGCTATTTTTAGTGGGACAGAGATCTGAGAGAGTCCACCAAGAGATGGACTGCCCAACAGATATCCATAGACGGTGAGGGAGCAGACTGGGTGATGGACCCCAGAGGCCTTACTAAGAAGTCCATCCTCATGTTTGCATCCAAGTTCATCTGGATTTTAGTCCGCCACTGCCTATCCCCCACAACTGCAGATAATATACTTACTTGGGATAGAGCGGTATTGGTAGCAGCTATGGTCGCCAGGTTCGAGATTGATTTTGCGAGATTATTGATCTCCGCCATCCATGATAGGGCTTTTAAGTCCTCTACAACTTACTCATTTGCCTGCATGATTTTTCAGCTGTGCAGGAATGCTGGAGTGCCCATTTGGCACATAGATGTCCTCTGTACTCCTACAGGGACAGTAAATATCGGTCTCATTAAAGATGAGGCCAATGAGGCGGCACCACAGAGAGGGCCAAGAGTAGATGTGCAGCTGCTAGGTGAGAACTTGGCCGATACAATAGAGCAAGCCCAAGGGGATGATCATGCCACTTGGGAACATACTGATGCTACCCCGGCCGATTCAGCCCCTGGCATGAGTAGGGCGCCTAGTTCCTCCTAGTCTACCCCACCTGCAGCAGCACTCGTCCCGATTGCTAGGATCCAGAAGTTAGAGGCCCAGATGGCTACCTTGTTGCATCATATCCAGCCTTGGATGCAGAAGTCCGTTGCCGAGGCTGATAATCGAATTGAGAAGAAGGTAGCTCAATAGACAGAGAGGAGGATTCAGGCGGTCCACCAGTATCTCGATGCTTTTGAGTTGAGAGTCCCAGCACGCGCATCCCCCACCATTGATTTGACGACTCTTCAAGCGTCTGTGGCGAGTCTGCGGGCTTATGTTGATGCTATACTAGATGTGCGGGTACCCGAGCCTAAGGCCTCACCTACAGAGCTTGCCGAGGATACAGTGCTTGCTGCATTATTCACCACCATTACTACACCGCTACCTCCTCCACATGAGCGTGCCAAGAGGCACCATTCCAGTCGCACCAGTGAGAATGAGGATGCTCGGGCTAGCAAGAATGAGCGGACAGATATGGAGGCTGCGAGGAGAGACTCACTGATTGATGAGGAGGCCCGGTAGATTAGGGCTCGTGAGTTAGCTGCTGGGGAGTTTAGCTCCAGATTGGAGGTTGCTGAGAGGAGCACCACTGAGGGTGCAAATACTGTTCTGGGCACCACTGATGGTGGCCCTAATACTGAGGGAGCAGGTTCTAGGAAACCAGACTCGTCTGATTGTCGATCTTCGGCGCTATGCACCTCAGGTGTGCTTCACCTACCACCCTATCTTTATATTTCTTGTGCATTGGGGAAAATTGCATGTTTTTTTGTTGGGGGTGGGGTAAATAGAAAGTGATTGCTAGGGTGAAGTCTGAGTAGCCCAACTCACAATCCTCACTTGTAGGTTTTCTTGCCTGTGTTCTTTCACCCAAGAGATTGATTATTTTTCTGTTGAACCGGCATTTGTAGTATCTTTTAAAAAGTATGAATGTGAAATCTAAAGCTTTATGGCTAAATATGAATGATATTCTGTTATAAAGAAAATGCTTTCATGATTAGGCCTAATGAATGTTTAATGTGTTGGCTCTAAGCATGACGTAGAGATGCACCACTGCATGACCCTCAGTCTAACACCCGAACTAGGTGTCTGATAATCTAATGAGGTAATGAGGTGTCAAGAGAGTGTGAGGCAAGTTTAGTGTTCCACTGTTGGTTCCTAGCTAGAACGTGCCCGGTATTCCTGTAAAAAGAAAGAAAATTTGTGTTAGACATTTAATAAAGGATCATAGTCCCTTATCAAATTAGATAATCTTTACTCTACATAAAAGAACCAAATAAAATTGATCCCTTTTTTATCCAAATAGTGTGAGCATACAATAACCTTCTTTTCTACCCCAAATCATCTTCCAGGGAATAATGTGTTGGCCATTGTCCCTCCTTGGACATGTGCACTTCAACTTAGGCTAAAAGAATATTGGGTGGCTAATACAGAAATTGACCTCGTCTTGGCCCTGAACAAACTGGGTATTGTGTACCTCGACACATGGCAAAGCCATAAGCTGAAGGTGGCTATTATGAGTGATGTCCCAAAAATTAGGATGAAAAGATTAATGTATAAAAATAAAAGAAACAGTGAATAAAGAAATGACTCAGTAAAGCCATTATAAAATTAAAGAAAAAAAGAAAAAGAGTGTTTAAGAAAAGAAGTTAGAGTCATTTCAACAAAAAGAGAAATAACGCTTAGTCGTAATGTCAAGGACAGAAACAAGTCACTAAAATGTACCCATATGTATCAAACCTTACCAAGAGCCTTTGGTACAAGCCAAGAAAGTCCTATCGTGATCCTAAGAGTCAAATATGGTGAACCTAAGAAGTGTCACAATGGCAAGCCTATGGCGACAAGTATTAACTAGGTGTGAAGTCATTCCGAGCGTGAGTGTTGAATAATGATCCTTATAATCAAATTTAAAATCATTGTGTGAAAAAGGAGGATTTTTTTTAAGTGAGGGCACTAGTTGCAATATTAAAAAGTTGGTACCTTGATGAGAGATAAAGGAGTAGAGGTGTAGGTGCGTGGTGAGTCTGTCATGGTCTGATCCACATGAATGAGCTTAGTGAGCCTAAGAGTAAAAGAATGCAATAAAGCAGTAAAAAAGTCAGGATTGATAACCATATGATTGTGGAAGCTTAAAGAGGATACTTTTGTACAAAAGGTATGTGGTGAGTTATAGTGCATCCCTTGGTGACTTTCAATGAATTAAGTTGAGGGTGTTGATGTACCGTTGTTTCACGGTACTTCCATTTTTTTCCTTAAGTTTAATGTGTGTCTACGGCCTTTTGTAGTAATTTTTAATGTATTTTAATCTATATTTTGCAGGAAAGTTGTCCAAACAAAAATGCAGAAGGTTGTGTAGAACAAGGTGCAGAAGTAACCAACGAAGCAATCGACAGACCGTATGTGGTGATAGTCGTCTGGTGGTTCAAGCATCTGGAATCTACTCAAGGAATTTCGACTAAGTGTGGGGCTACAAGAAGATCGACGGTCCGTCGATCCATCTTGGCAAATCGTTGATGAAATCAGAGAATGCTCCAGTACCCGATGTTGAAGAAAAATCTAAGTATGGAATGACGAGAGATCGACGGACCATATGTGAATCGACAGATGGTACTGTTGGTATGTCAATTGGATTAGAGAAAATGCAACGTGCAGGATTTTAAAAGATGCCAAGTATGCACCGACGGAGGCAGTCCACAATTGAAGCCGCATTTTGGACAAAACTTTCCTTATTTTGGTTTTTTTTAATTTAGAACTTTTTATCATAAATAGGGTGAAAAATATCGTTGTTGGGGGTTGAATTTATTTACTAATTCGTGACTTTTGTTCTTGGAGATTTCTTTTGTCATTAATTCAAATTTTTAGATTTGGTGTTTACAATGATTGTGTGACTTCAAGTTGAATTTTTAGATTTTGTTCAAACCTATAAAAGTAAGTTCATTATTTCTTATTCATCAATAATTAATTGTGTTCTTCTAAGCTTGGGGAACTAAATCCACAACTAGTATTGTGGGAACTATGGGTGATTAACAAAATAACCCTAGCTAAATAACAATTCTGAACTAGGTTATTGCATGCATCAATAATTCTTTTGTCTAGAAGTCTTTTTAACAAGTCACGCGTTAGAAATAACTAATTACTACTTGCCAGACAAAGGGGGTAGTTAATAGGAAAAGAATTATTCACATAGATTTAGTGGATATTATCTAATAGGCTAGTTTCGATTGGTGCAAAGTAGTAACTAAGTCAAACATCAAATATGATGCTTAATATGAAGTAAAGTTAAGGGTTAGTAACTTAAACACACGTAGCCGGACCAAGGTACAGGGTGAAATTCTCTAAATTTTGGACCAAGGATTTAGAGATATATAACTTATCACTTTGAATGCAAAAGACTAGGAAAGAGTTGTTATAGTTAGGATTATGGCGTTATGAACCTATAGGGAACAATTATACCCTAGTTTCTGTCATAATTTGATACATACCAACAATTTACTTTTGTTACTTGTTTAATTTTACACATTGCAACACTTTTGTTTTACAAAATCCCCCTTTTAATTAGTAGTTTTTGGAAGGACTTGACTAAATAGAGGTAATCGTTCATCAAGTAAATCTAAACCATTTTCCTCTTGGGATCGTCCCCAACCTAAGAGTTGGGTTCTTATATGATACGACCACTTATACTTCCTTAGGGAAGTATAATTTGAGCGTGTAACCTTGCACGTAAGGAAGGATGATTTAGGTGTGGTAAATCTAGTCATAGATTGAAGGATTGTCCTTCTAAACAGGGTCAAAGAGGAAATAATCGTAGAGCTCAGTCTACAACTTCAGCAGCACTAGCTAGTCGCCCAACTTAATAGGATAACTCATCTGGTACATGTGGTGGTCACCGCCAAAACGGGTTGTATGCTCTTCAGGCTCGCCAGGATCAGGAAAGTTCTTCAGATGTAGTCAGTGGTACGTGATGAGTCTTTGACCTTGATGTTTATGCATTGTTAGATCCAGTGAATACTCATTCCTTTGTAACTCCTTACATATCAATCCAATTCAGCGTTAGTCCATAACTCTCTCAGAACCTTTCTCAGTCCCTACTCCAGTCAGTTACCCAGTTATAACTAGATAGATAGACAAATTTTTATGTCACAGTCTCTCAAAAGGTCACCTCAGCAAATCTTTTAGAATTACAAATGGTAGAATTTGATGTCATTCTAGGCATGGATTGATTACATTCTGTTATGCCTTAGTTTATTGTAGAACTAGGATTGTTCGTTTTCAGGAAATGAACCAATCTTAGAATGGAAGTGTAGTAGTTTAGCACCTATTTGGTGATTCATTTCTTACCTTAAGGCTAGAAGATTATCTCTAAGGTTTATCCCAATCATCTAAATTGGGTTAAGGATTCTATATATGAAACCCCAACTCTTGAGTCAGTTCCAGTAGTCAGTGAGTTTCCAAAACTGTTTCTAGAAGATCTTCTCGGAGTCCATCCTGAAAGGGAAGTTGAATTCGGAATTGATCTCCTTCAAGATACCCAACCTATTTATATTCCTCCTTATAGAATGTCTCCAAATGAGCTCAAGGAATTGAAAGATCAGTTGAAAGATCTGTTAGATAAGGGCTTCATCAGACCTAGTATTTTGCCATTTGGGTGCACTAGTGTTGTTCGTAAATAATAAAAATGGTTCTCTCAGAATATGCATTGACTATACACATTTGAACAAGGTCACAATTAAGAATGCTAGGATGGATGACTTGTTTGACAAATTTTAGGGTTCTAGTCATTTCTCAACGATAGACCTCAAATGGGGTTATCATCACCTTAGAGTCAGAGATAGTGACATTCCAAAAACAGGATTTGAAACTGGGTATGGTCATTATGAATTTCTACTTATATCTTTTGGACTAATAAATTCTCCTGCAGCTTTCATAGATTTGATGAACAGAGTGTTCAAACAACACTTTGACTTGTTTGTCATCATATTTATTGATGATATCCTTCTTAAATCTAGGGATGAGGAAGAACACGTGAGCCATTTGATAGTTGTTCTGCAGATTCTTACAGATCGCCACTTATTTCTTAAGTTTAGCGAATGTGAGTCTTGTTGCAATATATTCCTTTCCTTGGTCACATTGTATCTATCGAGGGGATCCGAGGGGATTCACAGAAGATAGAAGCATTGAAACAATGGCCCAAACCTACATCTTCTACATACATCATAAGTTTCTTAGCCTTAATGAGTTATTGTAAAAGGTTCGTCGATGAATTTTCATCCCATAGCCTCACCATTGACTAGGTTGAATCAGAATATGGTTAAGTTTCAATAGTCATATGATTGTGAGAAAAACTTTGCAGAATTAAAAACTAGATTGACTACAGCTCTTGTCTTGACTCTACTAGAAGGTTCAGATCGCTATGTGATCTATTGGAATGCATCCATAGTTTCCTAGGTTGTGTGTTGATGTAGCAAGATAAGGTTATAACCTGTTCTTTTAGAAAACTTAAGGTGCATGAGAAGAACTATACAAGTCATGACCTTGAGCTTGCAGCTGTGGTTTTTGCACTCAAGATCAGGAGACACTACTTGTATGGTGTTCATGTAGATGTGTTCACTAACTATAAGTGCCTTCAAGATGTGTTCAACCAGAAAGAGTTGAATCTTCACTAGAGGATATCTCTTAAGTTCCTTAAGTATTATGATATGAGTGTGTATTACCATCCTTGTAAGACGATTGTAGTATAAGATGTTGTTAGAAGATTATCTATTGGTTGTGTAGCCCATGTTGATGAAGAAGGGAAGGAACTAGTGAAGGATGTTCACATGCTTGCTCTCTTGGGAGTTCGCCTTATGAGCATATCAGACAATGGTGTAATAGTTCATAATGGTCCAAAATCTTCTTTGGTAGTTGAAGTTAAGGAAAAAAAGATATAAATCCAATCTTTCTTGAACTTAAGAGTGCAGTCCACAATTAGAGAGTGGATATTTTCTACCATAGAGGAGATGGTCTACTTGGCTACCAGGGTAGATTGTGTGTTCCTCATGTGGCTGAGTTGAGACAACATATTCTTTCATAAGACCATAACTCCAGATATTCTATTCAACCAGGTGCCTCTAAGATGTACCATGATCTATGTGAAGTCTATTGGTGGAATGGCATGAAGAGGGATATAGCAGATTTTGTGAGTAAGTGTATCAATTGCCAGCAAGTCAAGGTAGAACATCAGAAACCATGGGGTATAACTCAACAGAACGACATCCCTACTTGGAAGTGAGAAGTAATCAATATAGATTTCATCAATAGGTTACCTCGTACTCGCAAACGACATGACTCCATTTGGGTGATAGTTGATTGGATGACTAACTATTCTCACTTTTTGGTCAAGACTACAGATTCGGCAAAGCTCTATGCCAAGATTTACATTATTGAAATTTTGATGTTTCATGGGGTTCGTTTTACTATCATCTCATGTAGATGTCCTCCGTTTACTTCTATTTCTAGATGTCATTTCAAAAGGGTCTTGGTACTCAGGTTAACCTTAGCACAACATTTCATGCGCAGACAGATGGACAGGCAGAGCGTATTATTGAAACCCTAGAGAATATGTTTAGAGCTTGTGTGATCGATTTCAAGGGTAGTTGGGATGATCACGTTCCTCTTATTAAGTTTGCCTATAATAATAGCTACCTTTCTAACATTCAGATTTCCCCTTATGAGTCACTCTTTGGGCGTAGATGTAGGTCTTCTGTTTGTTTGTTTGAAGTGGGTGAAGCAGCTTTGATAGGACCAAATTCAATCAAATATGCTATGGATAAAATGCAAATTATTAGATATAGACTTAAGACAACCCAAAGTCGTCAAAAATCTTATGCAGTCGGAAGGAAAAAGGAACTAGACTTCCACGTTGATGATTGATTTTTCTTGAAAGTGTCACCTCTGAAGGGGGTAATGAGGTTTTTTACATGAAAGGGAACTTCAAAATATATTGAAAAGGGTTGGCAAGGTGGCAGAAGCTCTTGAAGAACTTTGTGGTTGATCCAGCCTGTGTAGTGCCATTATAGAATGTGGCTTTGAAAGATAAGTCTTTCTTATGAGGATGTACCAGTTGACATTCTTGACCATCAGGTTAGAAGGATAAGAAACAAAGAAGTCACTTCAATCAAGGTTTTGTTGTGGAGTCATTCCGTAGAGGGAGCTACTTCGCAAGAAAAGAAGCCATGAAAGCCAAGTATTCTCACCTCTTTCTTTTCGATTCCACTCCAGCTTGAGGTAATAGTTCCTCTTCAGTTTTTCATTCATTCATGGGTGAATTCAGACTAAGCATCTTTTTCTCTCTGTTTGTACTTGCATTTTCAGCGTAATTGCATGTTCTTCGGACTCAATTTAGTCAGAAATTAAGTTCTTAGTATTTAGTTGTAGGGACTGCAACCTTTTCCCTCCATTTCAGCAAATCTAGTCTTTATCCGAGGACGAATGTTCACAATACGAGATAATGTAACACCCCGTATTCTAAATAGACAAGATTTCAGCTTTTCAAAAATAACAAGTTCACTCTACGGTCACCACCTACAGACCGTAGCCTAACCTACGGCTGGTACTATGGGTCAGTGGTTCACCGATGTATACCCTCCCAAAACCCAGCTAAGAAAATTGGCTATGTCTCGACCCTCGGTCAGACCTACAGTCGGTAAGTTAGACCACGGAACATGGTCTATGTCCATGGATCAATATCCCATTATCCAGCCTCTAACATGAACCACTACCGACTAGTACAATCCGTAGATGGACCTACGGATCGTAGTTGAAGGTTAGCCATTAGTTAGGGGGAAAATTCTGATTGTTTCAACTTCAAATGGTCATAACTCTAAGAAATGAATGAATAAGGTATTTCATGACCTATGATATGATAGATAACTAAATCCCTCTTTACTAGGCCATCATGTTTGCTAAAATTCGACCTTCAAATAAAAAGTTATTCTCATTTTAGTGAAGGCATGTCAAGAAGACTTGATCGACAGACCCAACCTATGTACCATAGGTTTAATTACGACCAGTAGGTCCAATCCATAGATCACTCCGACAACAGTTAATTTAGGGTTCTTTTGGTCTTATCCTATTTCATTGGACTCCTAAAATACGTCGTTTAGACCCTAAATCATGAGGTTTTAGTCAGTTTAACCCTGGAAACAAAACTAGTACTTACCTAAGTCTAATCATTAATCAAAACATTAAAATTACAAATAAGAGAGGCGAAAAAAGTCAAGAAGCCTAGTTTAAGAACGCATCAAGGTATCATCAATTCCAGCCCCAAAATGTAAAGTTTTTTTCGTGGAATTCGTCAACGCTTATGTGGGAATTCACTAGTGGGTTCCTTTCACCCATTGGGTCTATAGATATCAGTCAGATTCTAAATTCCCTTATCATGATACGACCTAGGGTTTCTAGAACTTTAGCAAATTATCATGAAAGAGTTTGCTATATGTTCCAAATCAGATTACAATGTTATTACCCAATTTAGTGCATGGATTCCATAACCCTAACAATGTATTTCTTTAGTTCTTAAAATACACATGCTAGGTGAAATATTTTATTAACTTTAGATATACATGACTCAGTTTTTAATGCATCATTATAAGATTAATCGTTGCATTCTCGGTTTGCATGTTCAGTTTGAGCTATCCAGTATTTATAGAAACATAGTCATAACAAGTTAACCACTAAATTCAGAGGAAGTAGCATAATACCGAGTTGTACTAGGGTTCAGTGTACCCAAACAGTCCGAGAAATACTAACCAAGTAGGTTGTAATTCCCCTCTGTGGTCACACCACCATGCCTTTATACCTCGTGTAGGGTATATTGGGTTCTCTCGATGGGACGTATACATCGGACACCATATTTAGCTCATGTAGTTTTATTATCTGTTATTAGTAGTTCCCACATTTCAGTTAGACTAAAGTGCATCAGTCTCAGTGTGTTGTAAATTTGGTCATTGCATCCAGTTAGCTCAGCATTAAGTATATCATGTTCATAATGTTATACTTACTTTTGTACTTGTTTAGGTATGTATTACTTTAGCTTTACTCTATCCTACATGCTCAATGTCATTCAAGTACCGACGAATACGTGTGCTAAATATTCTCCTAATGTAGGTTTAGGTTCTCAGTATTCAGATCACGCTTAGATCTTTTATCGATCTCCAATTCAGGAGAATCTGTGGTGATTCTCATTTCTTGAGGACAATAGTCATGAGTTTATTTTTAGTGTATTTAGTCCTTTAGTTTTTCTATTTTTTTAAAAGACATAGTTTTGGTCTGTCTTAGCAATTCTAGTCAGTTAAAGGCTATTTACAGACATAGTTAGTTTCAGTTTAGTATTGAGTTAATATCTTCTTTGTATTAAACTAGTCTATTTTCATATATCTAAGTTATAGTGTATGGGTATTCCCCATCTTTTTATTTTTAACATGATTTAGCTTCCACGCTAGTTTATTATCTCTAGTATACTCATGATCATGCCAGCAGGTTTAGCTTGGGATCATTTCTGGTCCTAGGTACCATATCCGCGTCTCAGGGATAGCTTAGGGAGTGACAACACGATTCGAGAATTTTTTCTGCCAAAATTTTTCATTGACGCCAATTGCATTTTAATATATGACACAGTTTGTCCTTAGAGGAAAACATGCATATTTTCCAGTTCAAACAAACTCCAAAGCACGAAAACAAGATTTTACAAATTTTTGAGTGCTATTATAAATGTATTTTTGTTGATAGAATTACAAAAAAAATTGATGAAACTTTTCATGGACATCTGTTACGACATTAATAATTGCTTCAGTTGGTCCTGAGGAAAAAATTGGTACATTTTCAAGTGCAAACAAGTCCTAAAGCAAGAACACCAGATTTTACTGATTTTTCTTGAGCTATAGTGCATGGATTATAAAAGATTCTGTAATTATTTTTTATGAAAGTTTTCATAGACGTCCGTTACAACCTTAATAATTCCATAAGCTTATATCGAGGGGAAACATATGCAATTGCAAGTTGAAACGAACTCCAAAAAAGGAAAAACCACATTTTACAGATTTTCGTGTGCGGTTATTTCGGTAAACCAATGTATGAGCAGAAGCAAGCAGAGTAAAGGGCTGGTAAAATCACATAAGAAGAGGGGGAGATACATTCATGAAAAGCGAGAAGCCATGCCATGGGGGACTGACCAATTATGAATAGATCTTACTTATGCTTGCGGTTAAGAACATACATTAGTCTGTATCGTGGGTTTATTTGTTACCAAAGGAAAACACCCAACATTAACATAGGTCAATCATAATGCATTCAAGGCATATCTCTTTGAAACAGTTTTTTTTGCCATATCGGATACTAATTCGATCCAACATCTTCTTAGGAGTAGATTTTGACTTAAACCTCTACTTACAATAAAGTGGTTGAACGCCCCTTTCTTATTATTAGTCAGATAGGTTTAGAACCCTTTCCCTTTTTAATATGTCGATTGATTTTTTGGTGATAGGATTTTGAAAAGTTTTTGTTGAAACTTTTCATGGACATCTCTCCTGACCTTATTAATGGTGTCACTTGGTCCTGGGGGTAAAATGACGAATTTTCATGTTTAAATTAGCCCTAAAGTAGGAAAAATTAAATTTTACCAATTTTCGTGTGCTATAGTCAATCGATTTAAGGTCAAAAGATTGAAAAAATATGAGAGAATTTTTTATGGACGTATGTTATGAAATTATTAATGGCATATATTTTTTCCGAGGAGAAAACGATGCGTTTTCAAATTCAACCAAACACTGAAGTAGGAAAAACCAGATTTTACCAAATTGTGTATGCTTATAGTCAATAAATTTTTGTTCATACAAGATTCCTTAATTGTTTTTTCAAAATTATCATGGTCGTCTGTTACTATGTTATTGATGGAGTCAGTTGTTCTTGGGGGGAGAACAGGCGCATTTTCAAGTTCAAACGAGCAAAAAATCATAAAAACAAGATTTTATCAATTTTCATGTGCTATATAGTCTATGGATTTTGGAGGTAGAGGATTCTGAAATTGTTTTGCTGGAATTTTTATGGGCATCTATTATAACCTTATATATGTTGTCAATTGGTCACGAGGGAAAACCACATTTTCATATTCAAATGAGCCCGAAAGCAAAAAACCCCAAATTTTATCAATGTTTGTGTGATATGATACGCTCAAACTTACTTCTCAAATAAGAAGTAAAGCGGTCGTGTCAAGTAAATAACCAAACTAATGAGGTTGGGATTGTTTCCACGAGGAAAATAGTTTAGACTTAACTTCAATCTATTATTACTATTGTTCAGTCAATTACTTCCTTGGAAAGCAAAAATGATAAAAGGGGGGTTTTCTATTCCTCAATAAATAAAAATAACTAGCAAAATTGAAAGAGACACTTAACAGCTTCAAATGTTGGAGTTTAATCAATTAATGGAAGTAACTAGGGTTTACGTGTTCCCCACGGGTTCCTAACTTGATAAGTCTAACTATAACAATTCTTTCCTAGTATCTTGCATGCAAAGTGATAAGTTATGTATTTCTAAATCCTTGGTCCGGCATCTAGAAAATTTCACTCCGCACCTTGGTCCGGCTACGTGTGTTGCTATTCTAACCCTTATCTTTACCTCATATTAAGCATCGTATTTGATATTTGACTAAGTTATTACCTCGTACCAATCAATACTAGTGTATTAGATAGTATACACTAAATCTATGTTGATAATTCTTTTCCTATTATCTACCTCCTTGGTCCGGAAAGTAGCATTAAGGCGAGTTCTAACGTTGGCCATCCGTTAAAAAGACTTCTAAGCGAAAGAATTATCAATACATGCAAGACACTATTCTAGAATTGTTATTTTAGTTAGGTTTTACCTCATTATGTGCCTATGGTTCCCACAACCCTAGTTATGGATTTTAGTTAGGTCATTATCACAATATCCAAATATATGGTATAAGAAATCATGTACTTACTTCAATGAGAAAGAGTAATAAAAAAAATCACCAACAATCAATTACTGAATTTAATTGAAGAACAAAGAGTCTAAAAAAATCAAGGGCCTAACCAAATAATCCAGAGTCTAACCTCAAAAATGAGGTTTTTCAAACTATTTGTAAAAAATAAAAACCTAATTACATAAGGACTCTATTTGCTGGAAATCTGTCAAACGCGAATGGATTGACGAATATCGTGAGGGAACGTCTTGGTCACGACGGACCTTCATGGACTCCGTCGTCCCATACTTGATGCAATTTCTTCTGCTGCTCTCTTCATTACCCTCGACGGCAGGTATGACGTATCTTTCAACTAATTCTTGAGTCACTTTACTTTTGTTCTTTCTCTCTCTTTGTACTTTCAACCCCACTTTCCAGAGCATTCCTCATAATAGCCACCCTCAACTTATGGCTTTGCCATGAGTCAAAGTACACAATACCCAAAGATAGGTCAGGGCCATAAAAAGGTTGTTTACTGCATTAGCCACCCTCAACTTATGCTTTTGGCATAAGCTGAGGTGCACATGTCCAAGGAGGGACCAGGGCCAACACATTATTCCTAGAAAAGATCAGTTGGGGTGAAAAAGAAAGGTCTAATTTAAGCTCAAATCATTTGGATCAAAGAAGGATAAATTTTATTGGTTTTCCTTTATTTAGGCTAAAAATGGGCTATATTGAATAAGGGCCTATGATCCTTTCCTAATTGTCTAATACAGCTTACTTATAGCAGGACTAACAAGGCAAGTTCTAGCTCTATACAAATAGTGGACTCATTCGAATTTTCGACTTAGGGTCATGCAGTGGTGTACCTGTATGTTATGCTTAGAGCCACACATTTATCTATTACTATGCCTAGTCATGCATCATTTTCCATTTTATCAGGATATCACTTTAGCCATCATGCTCCAAAATTGTATTATGTACACAAGATATAAACATGCGGTTCAACAGAAAAGTAATCAGTCTCTTGGGAAAAAAAGAACACATGCAAGAAAACCCCATAAGAGGATAGTGAATTGGGCTACTCAGACTTCACCCTAGCACTCACATTCATTTTACCTCACCCCCAACAAAAAGACATGCAATTGTCGCCAATGCATAAAAAAATTGAAATACTAGAGTGGTAGGTGAAGCAAACCTGGGGCGCAAAGCGCCGACGATCAGCAAGTTGGTGGGTCCGGTTCCCCGGAACCCACTACCTCTATAATCTGGACACCCTCAGTGGTGTCCTCAGTATCAACAACACTATCAGCAGTGCCTCCCGCTATCTCCACAGTTCTGGAGCTAGACGCCCCAGCAGCTAACTCTCCTGCTCTCATCTGACGCGCCTCCTCTTCAACAAGCGAGGCTCTCCTCGCAGACTCCATCTCACGGCGCTCCTTCTTCCATGCTCGAGCTTCATCCTCCTCTCAACCCCTACGCCTCTTGGAATGCTCTCGAGGGGGAGGTGGTGGAATCTCTAAAGTGGACAATAGGGACACCATCACTGTGTATTCAGCAGGCTCTGCAGAAGGGGCCTCAGAATTAGGAATCCTAGCCTCTAAGATCATATCAATATCTGCGCGAAGATTGTCGACCGCAGCCTGAAGGGTCGACACATCCACCGGAGGGGCTGGAAGGGCTAGCACCCGCAACTCAAAAGCGTCCAAGCGCTGATGAACCTCAGCGATCTTCCGCTCTGTGTGCTGGACCATTCTCCGCTCCAAGCGCTCTTCTGCCTCGGCAATAGACCTCTGCATCCTAGGCTGGATATTATGCAGAAGTGTAGCCATTTGAGCCTCTAATTTCTGGACCTTAGCAAGCGGGACCAGAGCAGGTAAAGGGGCTGAGCGAGAGGAGCTCCGGGCAGTGCTAGTACCCAGGATAGACTCGAGGGGGGTAGTGTAAGTGGATGCCGCCTTCGTAGCCGTGCGGGCTTGTGCTACCGTATCAGCCAGATTGTCAATAAAAAGAGGCAACTCTTGACGGGGCCCTCTGCGTGGAGCTAACTCATTGGCCTCATCCCTAATGAGGCCGATATCAACAGTGCCCAGAGGGGTCTTGAGCTGATCAAACTATCATATAAGCACACCTGCGGGCCTGCATAGAGAAAATATCATGCACTAGAAAGTGTAAGTAGTTGTGACCTTAAAAGCCCTCTGGTGCATGACCGCCTGTAGAAGCCACCCAAAATCCACCTCAAACCCGGCTATCATCGCCGCCATCAGTACTGCTCGATCCCATGTGACGATATTATCAGCGGCTGTGGGGGAAAGGCAGTGGCAGACAATAAAGCACAAAAATCTCGTCGTGAAAGTCAGGTTGGCCTTCTTGATGGCCCCTTTCGGCTCGGTCACCCAATCAGCATCCTCTCCATCAACAGACAAGTGCAGGGCCATCCACCTCTTGGTGGTCTTTCTCAGCGATGGCTCACGCAGGAATTGGACATCTTTAACAATATGCCATCGGTAGTCAAACTCGGCAGTAAGAGGAGTCCGATTAGCATCAACATCATCGCCGTATAGAAACCGGCGGATGGCAGGCAGGGAGATATCAACCTTAACGCCACGTACTCGGACCTGCTCAGTGGGGCCTGTTTGGCGGGGGCAGCCCGCCTATCAATATGTGATTGGAGAGTCACTACGTCGGATGCATAGAACTCTCAGACCAACTCTTCACTATAACATCCCAACGGACGTGTTGTCCACTCCAGTCGATGTCTGGTGAAGAGATTGTGGATCTCAGGCATCGTCAGGAGACTTCCCGTAAGGACCCGTCGTTCAATGTAAGTGTCCGAGTCATAACTCCTTTGTCATTCAGGAACTTTGCATCGGAATAGACTTGAAACTGCCCGTCGACACACCACTGGTTGGGCTGGTCACTAACCGGGGTGAGAGCACGAGCTGGTGAACCGGGTGTGGATTCCAAACTGTCAGCCTCATCAGACGAGGTTGACGCTGCAGCGATGGCGGGTGCGGGAACCTCAGCAGATCCAGAGTCTTCCTCCAACCATAAAACTCCTAAGGAGCCAGACGCTCCTTCTTCATTAGTGGCTGACCCAGAAGGCGTGCCGGTCAGTGTGCGATCCTCATCAGACTGGGAGGCAGTGAATACGCCGGACGCCACCTTTTTGGGTGTGACTCTGGCAGCAAGTGCAGCACGGGGTGGGGTGGAAGTTCCTGGAGGCACGTACTCGGGGTCACGCTCATCATCAGAGCAAATGACCAGGCAGGCAGACGGGGCGACAGACTTCGATAGCCCGCGTGCATAGACTCGATCTTGTTTTGGTGCCATAGTAGATAGTACATGTAAAGGATCAATATTAGTACTAGAAGGAGCAAACAAGACAAGCAAAACCACACAAAATAAATAAAAAAATTAAAATAAAATCACATTGCTAAAGTAACAGTGAAACACAACGGACAAGGTGACGGCTCGTCGTGAGTACGACGGACCGTCATGGGGTCCGTCGTGTCTTACTTGGACTATGTTTATATGGAGAACCCTGAAGGAGAGTCTCTGAAAAGTATGACGGTATGTGCAGGACGGACCGTCATAGGTACGACGGTTAATTGTAGGTATCCGTTAGAGACACTTGAAAAATATGGAGAACCTTAGGAAAGGGGTACCTAACCATCATAACGGTCATATATGACGGACCGTCGTGGGTATGACAGTCCGTCGTAGTTGTCCGTTTGAGGACACTTAGAAAAAAATGAGACACCCTTAGGAATAGGGTCTCTGACAACCAGAACGGTTGTGCAGGAAGAACCGTCGTAGGGATGACGGTCCGTCGCAAGTGTCCGTTGGAGGACACTTGGAAAAAGTGAGAGACCTTTAGGAATAGGGTCTCTGCCAACCAGAACGGTTTTGCAGGACGGACCATCGTGGGAACAACGGTCCGTCGCATGTGGCTGTTGGTGGACACTTGCAGAAAATTGGACAGTGGAGTGTCAGGGCGGTTGGAACGGACCCTATGACGGTCCGTCGTGGGTACGACGGTCCGTCGTGGGTACGACCGCCCGTCATCGGGGTCTCATTCTGTAACTCAGTGACAGAACTGCAGATGCCCCATTCATCCCCTATGACCCAAATCAAATTGGTAGTGTTTTAACCTACATTTGTCTAACCCAAATACCTAGTAAACTATTGATGCTAAAGCACCAATTTCTAGGGTTTTAACAGGCAATTTTGAGGATTTTTAACTAGGTCAGACAAAATTTTATAAAAAAATGAACATATCAAGAAGAACTAGGCTAATACTAATTGATAAACAAAAATGCAATATAAATGAGTAGAAATTAGAGACACATACCTGAGAATTTGAGAAAAACAAGACGGAGAGGTACTTGGTGATCAAGAAGACACCCACAGCAGCAGCTTCGACTAGTAGATGATATCTTTTAGAAATTTGGAGAATTTAGGGGAAAAAGATCTATTGTAAGAGAGCTTTGAAAGTTGTAAAGGGAGGGAAATGGGAGAAAGAGTGAAATAATAGGGTGAAATGAAAGGGTGGGGTTTTAAATGATGAATTTTTTAAAAAACCCATTCGGGTCGGGTCGGGTCGGGTACACTTCATTAAAGACGCGACGATTCCCCGATGACGGTCCGTCTTGGTTGTGAAGGTTCATCGTTGGTTCCATCGCGTGTGCCGTAGTTTGAAGATAACAGAAAGACGTAATTGGCACGACGGATTCATGCGACAGTCTGTCGCAGGAGCAACGGTCCGTCGTTATATCCGTCAGTGATTGCTGCAGAGTAATTTTCTGCAGAATTTCCTAGTGATGTGCCTGCAAATTTAAAACTCATTAGTAGAAAATGCCACTTTTACTAGAAAGAAAAAACTATAAGTATTGGGTTGTCTACCAACAAGCGCCTGATTTAACATCGCGAAAGCCTTCATCAAGATGGTATGCCTCATCACTTCATTCACTGATGCAGTATGCCCAAACTAGAGTTTTATTCGTTCTCTATTCACCTTAAACCGTACTCTCTCCTTGGTTTTTATCTCAACTGCTCCATGAGGGAATACTTGGGTAATCAAGTAAGGGCCAGTCCGTTTAGACTTGAGCTTGCCCGGAATACAAGGCAATCCAGAACTGTCTGAAAGCACCAAATCCCCAACCATAGACTCTTGTTTGGCACTTTTTTGTTCATTCTCCTTCTTCATCTTTTCTTTGTGGGATATGGCGGATACCGATTGGAGCTCACCACTCTGCCTCATGGTTCTACAAATGTAAAAGGTCGCTTCTTCATTGTTCAACCGAAATTTCATCTTCCCCTTTTCCATATCAACTAAGGCTCTACCTGTAGCAAGGAATGGCCTCCCAAGGATAATAGGCACTTCAAAATCGACTTCACACTCAAGAATAACATAATCTACCGGAAATATGAATGACTCCACTATTACTAGCACATCATGGAGTATCCGTATAGGCCTTTGAATTGTTCGATCAGCCATCAGTAGCCGCATCACAGTGGGTTTGGGTACCCTAACCCAACTTTTTGTAAATCGAGAGGGGCATCAGATTTATGCTTTCCCCCAGATCACATAATGCTTTTGCAAAATGTAATGACCCGACTATTCAATTAATAGTGAACGCACCCATATCTTCTTTCTTCTGTACGAGAGATCTTGTAGAAATAGTACTACAATGCTGCATTCTATCATCATCCTCGAAAGTGACCGATCTTTCTTTGTAACCAGATCTTTCATAAACTAGGCATAGCCGGGCATTTCTTCTAGAGCTTCTACTAAAGGGACATTGATAGAAAGCTGCTTCAGCATTGTTATAAAACGTCGATATTTACCATCCTCGGTCTTTCTCACTAATCTCTGAGGGAAGAGGGTGGTGGTCTAGGCATGGGAATTACCTTCGTAGGGACTTCTGAATCTTTTTCAGTGCTCTCTTCTGCTTCACCACTACCCTTTACCACCTTATCATCATCCTTTCTCACCTTTTTCTCATTATACGTCATAGGTGGGTCAATGGTTTGCTTACCAACCCGCGTAGTGATTTACATACAGTGCACATCATTTTTCTGATTTTAAACAATGTTGCTAGGAAGAGTGCCCGGTTGCCATATGTTCACTGTCGCAGATAATTAGGCCATTTGCAACTCGATCTGCTTAATCGATATTGCATGTGTATCAAATCTTTGCCCAATAACTTCTAAATCACACCTTAACTCTTTAATGTTCTCATGACTAGCATCGAACCTCCTCATCATTTTGTGCAACATATTCTCAACTCGCGCCATACTACCTCCACCATCCCTAGGAGTAACTTCACGATTTTCAAGAGGGACATAGGGCCCATTCTTATCATTTCTGTTACCGTAGTTACCCCTGTTGAAGTTGTTGTCACGGTTGTAGTTTCCATCTCGGACATAATGACCCTCACGGTTATAGTTACCATAGATTCGACCATGGCGCCAATTATCCTGATTTGAACCTTGGGCACTCGGTCGGAAACCCCCCATCTGCTCATTTACTGTATAGAAGTCCTCCGCATAATAGCATTCATCATTAGGTGGTGGTGGTTTAGGCAAGCAGTTAATTGCATTAATCGTTTCTACAACCCCAGTTATATGTTTTAGTACCAACCCAAGTTGTGTTCTCATCGGATCCATTTCTTCACAAATCTCATCTGTGGCTGGGTTGTGAGTGGAATGCACTACGAAGGCATTTCTCCCGGTATCTGGCTTCCTAGTACTCAAAGCTTTATTATTCCAGGAGCTTTTCTCTAATTTTTCAGCAATCTCAGCATAAGGACACTCCCCATAAGATCCACCTGCTATAGTGTCCAACTCCGCTTTATTATTATCATCATGTCCTCGATAGAAGTATTCCTTCCATGACTCATCATCTATACGGTGATTTGGGACACTTCTCAAGAACGAGGTGAATGTATCCCAAGAACTACTAACAGACTCTCCTAATAATGCCACAAAGTTGTTCACTCCGTGTTTGTGGTTTAGTTTCTTGGATACCGGATAGTAGCGTGCTAAGTAAACATCCCTTAGTTGGTTACAAGTGAAAATTGAGTTGTACGGGAGCTCAGTGAACCATATAGCACCCTCTCCCACCATTGAGAGAGGAAACACTCTGAGCCCTATTACATCCAAGTCCAAGTCAAGCCTCCCTACACAGCTTTTACACACTTCCCTTACCTTAGTTATATGGGCATGTGGATCCTCAGAAGGTAGCGCTGAAAACAAACCTCTGGCAGTGAGCATTTGCATCAAGCTACTAGTTACCACAAAGGTGTGTCCTGGTGGTAGAGGAGGCAAGACAAGTGGCCCATAGGAGTCTGCTATGTTATCATAGCCTCTGTAGTATGCTTAGGGACGTGGAGCGGGATTTTATCCCCTCTGTTGGTGTTCACCCGCGGCATTGGGTAACAACTGACCATGAACAACAACTGGAGTTGGGATGTTCTGGTTTGGATCATCATCATTAATTCTCAAGTTTCTATTCATGTTGCGTAGTGTACGCTCTAATTCGTGATCGTAGGGAAACAGGGGTTCTCTTCCTCTCCGTGAATTTGTCATACAAGGAGGGTGGTTCTGCACGAATCAAAAACACTAAAACAAAGTAAAATCAAGAAAATATCAACTAAACTATAGTAATAATTTTAAGATAATCTAAAAGCTACTTTCCCCGGTAGCGGCGCCAAAATTTGATACGCTCAAACTTACTTCTCAAATAAGAAGTAAAGTGGTCATGTCAAGTAAATAACCCAACTAATGAGGTTCGGATTGTTCCCACGAGGAAAATAGTTTGGACTTAACTTCAATCTATTATTACTATTGTTCAGTCAATTACTTCCTAGGAAAGCAAAAATGATAAAAGGGGGGTTTTCTATTCCTAAATAAATGAAAATAACTAGCGAAATTGAAAGAGACACTTAACAACTTCAAATGTTGGAGTTTAATCAATTAATGATAGTAACTAGGGTTTACGTGTTCCCCACAGGTTCATAACTTGATAAGTCTAACTATAACAATTCTTTCCTAGTATCTTGCATGCAAAGTGATAAGTTATGTATTTCTAAATCCTTGGTCCGGCATCTAGAAAATTTCACTCTGCACCTTGGTCCGGCTACGTGTGTTGCTATACAACCTTATTTTTACCTGACATTAAGCATTGTATTCTATATTTGACTATGTTATTACCTTGTACCAATCAATATTAGCCTATTAGATGGTATACACTAAATCTATGTTGATAATTATTTTCCTATTATCTACCTCCTTGGTCCGACAAGTAACATTAGGCGAGTTCTAACGTTGGCCATCCGTTAAAAGACTTCTAAGCGAAATAATTATCAATACATGCAAGACACTATTCTAGAATTGTTATTTTAGTTAGGTTTTACCTCATCATTTGCCTATGGTTAAGAGTAAACTTCGAAAGTTCAGTTGATTAATAAACAAAAATACCAACAATCAATTACTGAAATTAATTGAAGAACAAAGAGTCTAGAAATAATCAAGGGCCTAACCAAATAATCCAGAGTCTAACCTCAAAAACGTTGTTTTTCGAACTATTTATAAAAAATAAAAACCTAATTACATAAGGACTCTATTGCTGGAAATCTGTCAAAACGCGGCTGGATCGACGGACATCGTGATGGAACATTGTGGTCACGACACACCGTCATGGACTCCGTCGTCCCATACTTGATGCTATTTCTTCTGCTGCTCTCTTCATTACCCTCAACGGCAGGTATGATGTATCTTCACAAGCACAACTGTCCGTCGAGGGTCTCGGTTTCAAAACACTTGAACTCTTGGAATATGGGTACTGGGACTACTTCTCTAAACTTCATGACGAACCTGCAGGATGGACCGTCATGGGTACAACAGTCCATCACGCTTTCCGTAACCCCACACTTGGTCAAACTTCCCCATCTTCCTTCAATAGCTGCACTATGCTGCCACCTACAGAACGTCACAAGCTCCGTAGGTGGTCTCTTCTGCATTTCTTCGCATAAAAACCTCCGCATTCATCTTTGGACAGATTTCTTGCAAATAAGGAGAAACTTATATAAAAATTAGCACAAAAAGGCTTTTGTACACACAAAACTTAATGAAAAAGTATTAATAATACTGTGAAACCACGCTATATCAATATAGTCCTTAGATTTTTGGTGATAGGATTCAATAAACTTTTTATTAAAATTTTTCATGGACGTCTATTGCAACCTTATTAATGGTGTAAGTTAGTCTTGAGGGGAAAATGAGCACATTTTCAAGTTCAAACGAGCCCTTAATCAGAAAATTCAGATTGTACCAATTTTCGTATGCTGCCATGAATTTTTGGAGTTAAAGGATTCCATAATTTTGTTAAAAAAATTGATGTACATCCTTTATAACCTTATTAATGGTTTTAATTGGTCTCGAGGAGAAAAGAGACGCATTTTAATGTTCAAACAAGCTCTAAAGCAGGAAAACCTAGATTTTACCAATTTTCATGTGCTATAAGTCCATGGATTTTTGGTAAAACTTATTTCAATTTTTTTCTTACTAATATTATTCATGGACGTCTGTTAAATTTCCACTAATGGTGTCAGTCGTTCTCAAGGGCCAAACATGTAAATTTAAATGTTTAAACAAGCTCCAAAGCAGGAAAAACTAGATTTTACCTATATATATATATATATATATATACATATATATATATATATACATATATATATATATATATATATATATATACATATATATATATATATACATATATATATATATATATATATATATATACATATATATATATACATATATATATATATATATATGCTATTGTCCATGGTTTTTTGGAGACAGAATTCCAGAATCATTTTTCCAAAAATTTCATGGACGTCGTTATGACCTTATTAATGGCTTCAATTGATCCCTAGGAGACAAGAATAGCATTTTCAAGTTCAAACGAGCCACAAAGCAGGAAAAACTAGATTTTACTTATTTTCGTGTGGTATAGTCCATCGATTTTTGTTGATAGGATTCAAAAAATTTTGTTTGCCGAAATATTTCATGGACTTCCACGACAACCTTATTAATATATTCTGTTGGTCTCGAGGGGGAAATAATCGCATTTTTATGTTCAAACGAGCCCCAAAACAAGAAAAAACCAATTTTAACAATTTTCGTATGCTCCATGGCCTTTTTGTGAGCCAGACAGAATTGAAATTTATAAAATTTTTGCATGGACATCCGTTACAACCTTATTTATGACATCAATTGGTTTCAAAAGGCAAACTAGTGCATTTCCAAGGTCAACCAAGCCCCAACGCAGGAAAATCAAATTTTACCAATTTTTTTATCCTATGCTCCATGGAATTTTTGTGATATAATTCATGATATTTTGTTGCCAATTTTTTTAGGGACATCGAATACAATATTACTAATGGTGTAATTTAGTCTTGAGGGGAAAAGATGTGCATTTTAAAGTTCAAACGATCCCTAAACCCAAAAAACTGGATTTTACTAATTTTTGTGTTCTATAGTCCTTAGATTTTTTGTGACACAACATTAAGAATTTATTTGTCAAAATTTTTCATGGACGTCGGATATGACCCTTAATAGCGTTGATTAGTTTAG
This sequence comes from Solanum peruvianum, assembly GCA_027705065.1. Classification (NCBI taxonomy): domain Eukaryota; kingdom Viridiplantae; phylum Streptophyta; class Magnoliopsida; order Solanales; family Solanaceae; genus Solanum; species Solanum peruvianum. Next base: position 13,930 of record JAKWJD010001333.1, on the reverse strand, counting down.
AGGGGTAAATAGGTGCATTTTAAAGATTAAACAAGCCCAAAAGTAGGAAAACATAATTTTAACAATTTTCGTGTGATATAGTCGATGCATTTTTGGTGATAGGATTCTAGAAGTTAATTTTCCAAAATTTTTCATGGACGCCGTTATGACATTATTAATGGCGTCAAGTTGTTTTGAGGGGCAAACAGATGCATTTTGAACTTCAAACAAACCCTAAACAAGGAAAACTCACATTTCACCAATTTTCGTGTGTTATACTTTATGAATTATCGGTGATATAAGATTCCGGATTTGTTTTGCCAAACATTTTCATGAGCATCTGTTATGACCTTATTAATGGCATCAGTTCGTCCAGAGGTGAAGTCAGGCGCATTTAAAGTTCACTACGAACCCTAAAGCAGGAAAAACCAGATTTGACCTATTTTCGTGTTCTATAGCTAAGTATGCGACCTCTTTATTGTTTTGTGTAATAGTTGTGGAAGAGTATGTGGAAGAGCTATCAAGATGCCCAAAAAGATTGTGCCCGCACATGAGCATGTAAATTCGGGCCTTCCAAGTAGAAGATTTTGGCTGCCAACAAGATTTATCGGTTGCTGGAAAAAAGATTAAACTAATCTACATCGTTAGAGTAGCTGCTAGTGGTTAAGTCCGTATTCCAGACGTTCTGAGGAAAATTAAGAGAGAGGCTGTTGATTTCGACAAGAGAGCCACTGCTGGTATTTGATGAGTCTCGGTCTGTCTATAAACTCCATCGTTGGATACCTTGTGAGGTATTACTTGCCTGTTTCAGTTTATGTTATTTCTTAAAGGTGCTTGGTTATTTCTTTGAGCAATTGGAGAACTACTTAGTGTTAATTGTTTAGTTTCTTCGTGCTTAAGAAAGATATCATAGACAAGCAGTTTTTCATAAAGTTCTTCATTAGGTGATGGCTGCAAAGATAGTGTCATAGTCTGGCCAAAGGCCTTGGAGGATTCTCCCATTAAGTTGCACATCACTGATTGGTGCTCCACCGATTGCAAGTAAATCAACAATTGAATGTATTGTTAGGACTTGAATCATTGGTAATATCAGCTAGTTGATCTTGGAGATAGATAATTCTTGTATGGGATTTATTGGCGAAGGTAGTGTTCAGGGATTCCCAAGGTTTGTGTGCCAATGTGGCTGTTGCAATAGTTGATGCAAGTGTAAGTCCCACCGATGCTAAAGGTATTTTGGACAATCTGATCTTTCGAAACCAGTTCATATAAGGTGGATTCAAAGTGGTTTCTTTGTTTCCTGTAAGTGACATTGAAGGAGAAACAGTTGTGCCATCAATATAACCGAAAAGGTTATGTCTGTGCATAAGCAACGACACCCATACTTTCTAGGTAGTGAAGATATGGTTGTCGGCAAGTTTGATGGGTAATTGAAAGGTTAGGTTAAATTGGACGGTGACAATGTTATCATTTGTGGTATCTGCATTAACGATAGTTGTATTGGGGGCCATTTTTGCGTGAGGCAACAACTAGGATTAGAGGGGGGGAAATTGGGATCATACTCGTGTGAGATTTTAGAGCCTTGATACCATAAAACAACTTATACAACTAGACTATGAAAGAGAACTATTTTACATTATTCATAAGCTGATGAAGAATTTATAAAAGTGTTGGTACAATAATGAGTCCTAAAGGTATACAACAACTAATCCTAGTAGTTCAAGAAGATAATATCACGTTATATCTCTTTCACAATAAAGTTAAAGAATTAAGAAAATATAGAAATTATATATTCAGAAATAATTTTGTATTTACTCTTTGTCTTTATTATACAATGATGACTTTATACTTATGTGCTAAATTGGACCTTAAGATGATAATACTACTTGAAGTTAATCATTATAAAGTAGTAATACTTCAAATGCTTCATCATAAGTTCTGCCCAAATCTTGTTGGATATGTCTTTCCATAATAAGTTTCATTTTGCTGGATATGTCTTCCCATAAAATCATCTCGCATTATGTCTACATGAAAGTTCTTGCTGAGCTCCCTCAAATATCAAATAATTCCTGTAACTCTTTTATACAAAATTCTTAAAAGAAACTATCACCTCCACCATATGCATCAGTATTAACACCTTGATGACTCATAATTTAATGTTGATCATGATGCTGACCTGAGTCATGAAGGCATCTAATGTCTCTCTATCATTCTGTTGTGATAATAACTCATGTGCACTACCTTGGGTCATTTAAAAATAACTTGGCTCTACAACACATTGTTGTGGAAAAAACGTATCTCCACTATTAGAGTTAGTTTTAACATCTTGATGACTTATAAGTTCATATTGATCATAACATTGTTCCTGAATGATCAAGGCATCCATTGGCTCAAATCATTCTGTTGTGTAAATAAATCATTTGCATTACTTGTATTAACATTAAAACCTTAATGAATCATCAATTGATGTTGATCATAAGGTTGATCCTGAATAAATGCACTCCATTGTGCAAATAACTCATCTAAACTACATATATCACTATGACCACCTTGATGACTCATAAGTTGATCTTGATCATCAGTTGATTCAAGGTATTGGTTAGATTTACATCATTTTTGTTGTGGAAATAACTCATGTGCACTACTTGTATTCATATTAACATGTTGATGACTCAATAATTGATGTTAGTTATGCTTTAAATATTGAGCCATCAAGAAATCACATGGCTCTACAACACTTTGTTGTGCAAAAAATCTATCTCTGCCACCGGTATTTGCATTAACACCATGATGATTCATAAGCTGATGTTTGTTATGATTCATCAAGTAATTGCTTGGCTTTATAACACTCCATTGTTGCAAACAACATATCTCCACCACCTGTATGAATATGCAGATCTTGATGACTCTTATATTGATGTTCATCTTGAATCATCAAGGAATCAGTTGGTTGTGCAAGACTCCATTTTCTGAAAGCCTTATCTCCACTATTTGTATTAATATCCACACCTTCACAAGGTTATGCTACAGATGCATACATACCATCACTCATATAATTCACTTGTGAACATATATAAGGTATGTTATGTTAATGTTGATTGCATGTAAATTTTGTTGATGATGACCCTCCATATGTTATAGAATAAGATTTATAAACCAAAAGTACTTTGGGAGAAGAAAAAGGATTTCATATGAAGGGCTGGGGGAAGGAAAATAATCATTGATGTAAAATGTGAATATAAATTATGACTTTATATGGAAATGTAATGTATCTATGTGCTTATATACACACATCGGAGACTATCCTTTTGTACTTTGTCTCAAGACTTGAAAAAGATAAATGAAAGACTAGCATATTGTAAATTATTTTCCATACTAGTTAATTTACCCGCACACATAACTTTTATATGAGTGTTAGAAATTTTTTGATTCATTTAATTTTCATTATTTTCAGTGTGCAGTTTAATATAGGAATAGTTAATCATATTTTTAAAAAGTTGAAATTTTAAATTTTAAATTCTAAATTAATAATAATATGTTTAAATAAGAATATGTAAATTCATAATGGAATAGCATGGTCTATATGTTGAGGTTTTACTGATTTAAGTCTTTAGTATTATCTTTTTTAGATAAAATAGATGTAGGAAGTTAATATACAGGTAAAAGAAATTGATTTTTTTTTTGTTTCATATTTTTTTAATTTGCAATTTAGTGGGAAATATAATGTCTGCATTAATCATTAATATATATATATATATATATATATATATATATATATATATATATATATATATATATTATATATATATATATATATATATATATATATATATATTAATCTTAAAAGTTAAACGGGTAATTAAAACACAACATTTTTAGTTGATATTATATAGGGTTTAAAAAAGGTTAATTTTCTTATTTGTAACAATTATATTTAAAATTTTCAAATAATATAATTTTTATATTTTTTTAATTATAAACTCAAGTAAATATATATACACACACCCATTGTAAACTCACGTAAATCTAAAAGAATTATATTTCTCGTATTATATAAGAGGGAGTTCGAGCTGAGCAAGCACCATTCCATCGACATGCGTTCTTGCTCATTAGGGTATTATAGTCATTTTACTGTTGTTTCCAACCGAAAGCCACAATGACTCAGTTGCTTGCAAGATTTCGTAGCTGTTTTGAAGTTCTTGTGCACTTATCTTTAACTTCTTTGATAGAGGGTGTTTCTGTTTACTAATCTGTGTTATTAAAAGAAGAAATTGTTGTAATAAATTATTCAGAAATACAAAATAACTGAAATTTATCGAATTGGTAAACAAGATGAACAGAATTTATTTCAGAAAATACTAAAAACAAACGTAGAAGAAACTGAAACAATCTTTTAGTTTGGAAGAAGATCAAGTCCGCTGAATTCACAGTGTCCCCTTAAGGAAATTATTACCCTCTAGTATTCGAGGTTTGATTTGGAATATAACCTCCCAGCTAAAATGATCTTAATCAGTAGAATGTAGATACCAAAAACTCTACTGTCAGCGAATCAATCCACAGTAGGAAAGTACACGAAGAAAAATGTGTTTAAGAAGAAGAAGGAAGATCAGAAAATTCGTTGGAAAATATTCTGAAGACTGAGTGGTATTTATAGGCAAGAAGAATATGTTCTGAAAGGTTGCAACCCTTTCCGAATTGCCACGACCATTAATGAAAGTTTGCAACCTTTCAAATAGTGTTGACTATTCCTAAAAGTTGCAACATTTCAGAACACTCCTGGCGGGATATTTAAATAAAATGGAAAATAAAACGGGTCACGTGCGCGGATCCGAGTCGAGTCGGGTTAACTAAAAAGTTGAAAATATTTCGACTAACTTCTATTATCAACTAATTAATTGAAAATATTATTTGGCCATTTAATTAATAAAATAAATAATTAAAATAAATTTTGTCCAAAAAATAATCTCTCGATCGATAATTTGCCAAAGCCGAAGCTGAAGCGAGCGCGACGACGACGGCGCGAGGGGGTACCTCTTTCAAACCCTTTTAACAATTAATAGGAGTGTTTATGTATTTAAACTCTCCTATTTTCCTTTCCATTACCTATGAGGGACAATTGCCTTTTTCATTAAAGGAGAGGAGGACTTTTGAAGTTCCCAACTCTTCAAGTTCTCAACTTTTCAAATTCCTCTCCTTCCCTCTATTTCCCATCAATTCTTGCTACATACCCAACAATCCCCCACATTGATGGGGAATGGTTATAACATAGGAATGCACAGACAATTGTGTACTCTACAAGCAAGGATTAATTGCATGTGGATAAGTAGGCTTCCCCTTGGACTTTCTGTAGTGAACATATGTCGGATATACTCGGTCAATCGGTAGATGTGATAGCTTTGAACCTTCGAGCTTTGGTGTATACCTAGACAACCATATGTCACAAAATTAACCCTTTACTGTTTATGATTCTTACGGTTGTGTTCATTTCAGCCATGAACACCTCCTGGTTTCATGAGTGTATAGAAAATAGGATTTTGACATAGAATTCTCTTTGAAGTGGCTTCCACTTCAAACTCACATAGATGATTTCTAACCATGTCATCTCGTAGATACACTATTTGGTCAAATCTACCAAACTTAGCAAATCATTAAAAAAACTTTATGTTTTATTACCTCATTAACAAGCCTTAAAGCCTTAACCTTTTCCTGAACATTGTCTTTATCATGAGAATGGATTGAGTTAATTGACAATGTCGAACCGTCAGCCAAAACTTTGTTTTTCTCCTTCAATCTAGCTCTTGGGATCTCCTGTCTGCTAGATAGAGTTACCGCCATGCTGACTTGTCCTAAGCCGTAAATTCATTCCCTTATATGATCTTTCAACTGCCTCTCTCACTAGGCCTTTCGTTAGTGGATCTGACACATTATCGCTTGACTTTACATAGTCAATTGTGATAATTCCACTAGAGAACAGTTGTCTTACGGTGTTATATCTCCGTCGTATATGATGAGACTTCCAATCGTACATAATTCTCTCTGCCCTACCTATTGTTGCTTGACTATCGCAATGTATGCAAATTGGTCCAACAGGTATGGGCCAGAATGGAATATCCTCTAGGAAATTTTGGAGCCATTCCACTTCTTCACCAGCCTTATCCAAAGCAATGAATTCAAATTCAATTGTGGAGCGAGAAATACATGTATGTTTAGATGATTTCCAAGAGACAGCTCCTCCACAAAGTGTGAAGACATAATCACTCGTGGATTTTACATCATTCGACCCGGGAATCCAATTTGCATCACTATATCCTTCAATCACTGCAGGATATTCTTTATAATGCAAAGCATAATGTTGTGTATATTTTAGATAACCCAACACACGTTTTATAGAAATCCAGTGAGTTTGATGCGGATTACTAGTGTATCGACTCAGTTTACTAATAGGACATGCTTTATCTGGTCGCGTGCAATTCATAATATACATCAGACTTCCCAACACTCTGGAATTTTCCAATTGAGAGTCACTTTGACCTTCATTCTTTTTAAATGTACAGCTTAAATCAATTGGAGTTTTGAAAGCATTGAAATTCAAGTATTTGAACTTATCCAATACTTTTTCAATATAATGAGATTGAGATAATTCTAGTCCCTGGGGAGTTTTGTTAATCCTGACCCCTAAGATCAAATCAGCAACTCCTAAGTCTTTCATATCGAACTTACTGGACAACATTCTCTTAGTAGCATTTATATCATCAATTTCTTTACTCATTATTAACATGTCATCAACATAAAAACAAACAATGACTTCATGATTCATAATATTTTTAATGTAAACACATGTATCACATTCGTTAATCTTGAATCCATTTGCCAACATTTTTTGGTCAAATTTAGCATGTCATTGTTTGGGTGCTTGCTTGAGTCCATAACGTGACTTCACAAGTCTGCACACTTTCTTTTCTTTACTGGGAACTATAAACCCTTCAGGTTGTTCCATGTAAATTTCTTCCTCCAATTCTCCATTTAAGAAGGCTATCTTTACATTCATTTGGTGATTTTAAGATCATGCACTGCTGCTAGTGCTATTAACATCCTAATCGATGTTATCCTTGTTACTGGAGAGTAGGTGTCAAAGTAGTCCAGACCTTCCTTTTGTCCGTATCCTTAGACAACCAATCTAGCCTTATATTTGTCAATAGTCCCCCAGGTTTCATTTTCCTTTTTTGGAGGAAGATCAGCCAATTCCCAAATGTAATTGCTTAAAATGATTCAATCTCACTGTTGGCTGCTTCTTTCCAATAAGTTGACTTTGACGAGACATAGTTGCTTTGAATGTTTGAGGCTCATTTTCAAGCAATAGTGCTATAAAATCTGGTCCGAAAGAAGCAGATTTTCGTTGCCGAGTACTGCGCCTAGGTTCCTCATTAGTTAGAATATTTTCTATTGATTTTTCTCGTGGTCGTTTAGATCTTTCACTTGTTGACTCACTTTCAGTTTTATATGGATAAATGTACTTTGCATTATCTGATTCAATTATCGTATTAACATGAATATCACGATTATCAGATTTGTGAACTATAAATCGACAAGATTTACTATTCACAGCATACCCAATAAAGACACAATTTATTGTTTTTGGTCCAATTTTAACCCTCTTCGGTAAAGGAACCTCTACCTTGGCTAAACACCCCCACACTTTGAAATATTTCAAGTTGGGTTTTCTTTCTTTCCACAACTCATATGGAATTGATTGTGTTTTTCGATGGGGTACTCTATTGAGTATTTTATTTGTTGTAAGGATGGCTCCCCCCTAAGGTTCCGCGGTGAACCAGAATTGATCATTAAGGCATTCATCATTTTCTTTAAGGTTCTGTTCTTCCGTTCTGCCAAACCATTTGACTGTGGTGTATAAGGTGCAGTAGTTTGATGAATAATACCATATTCCAAACATATCTCTGCAAAATGAGATTCATATTCTCCACCCCTATCACTCCAAATCATTTTTATCTTTAGATTCAATTGATTTTCCACTTCATTTTTTGTATTGTTTAAATGCATCAATTGCATCATCCTTACTATTAAGCAAATATACATAACAAAATCGAGTACAGTCATCAATAAAAGTTATAAAATATTTTTTCCCACCACGAGATGGTGTTGACTTCATATCGCATATATCTGTGTGAATAAGTCTAAAGTTTTATAATTATTTTCAACAGACTTGTAAGGATTTTAACAAACTTACTTTCCACACAAGTTTTGCATTTTGACTTATCGCATTTAAAATCAGGTAATACTTCTAGATTAATCAATTTTCGCAAGGCTTTGTAATTTACATGTCCCAAACGGGCATGCCATAAATCACTTAACTCCAATAAGTAAACAGAAGCAGAATTTTTATTAATACTGTCAACAACCATTACATTTAGTTTGAAAAGACCCTCATTGAGGTAGCCCTTTCGTACTAACATTTCATTCTTACTTATTACAGCTTTATTACTAACTAGGACACACATAAACCCGTTCTTAACGAGGAGTGCACCAGAAACTAAATTCTTCCTAATAGTAGGGACATGCAGAACATTGTTCAAAGTCAACACCTTGTCGGATATGATTTTCAACATTACTTTCCCAGTTCCTGCAATCCTTGCTATTGTTGTGTTTCCCATGAATAAATCTTCATTGTACTCAGCAGGAGTGTATATTGCAAAGGCTTCTTTCGCAGAGCAAATATGTCTAGTGGCACCTGAGTCGAGAAATCACTCCTTGGGATTTCAAGCTAAGTTACACTCTGATATCATTGCACACAAGTCATCTGCATCTTCCATCTTTTCCACGATGTTTTCTTGACTTTTGCCTTTGCCTTTGTTTTTGTCCTTCTTTTGAGCATAACAATCAGAAGACCAATGACCAGCCTTGCCACAGTTGTAACAGTTGCCTTTGAATTTCTTCTTGGCCTATTCTGACTTCTGCCCATTGGACTTCTTTCTCTTTTTGTCTTTGGTAGGAGCTTCTTCAACAATATTAACTCCAATGATTGTTGAACTCTTACGCGACTTCTTTTCGTCGTTTTTGTTATCTTCCTCAATCTTGAGCCGAATCACAGTATCTTCAAGCTTTATTTATTTACGCTTGTGCTTTAGATAATTCTTGAAATCGTTCCACGAAGGAGGCAATTTCTCGATCATTGCAGTCACTTGAAAAGCTTCATTTACTATCGTATCTTCAGCAATCAGATCATGGAGAATAAGCTGAAGTTCTTGCACTTGTGATCCAACAGTTTTACTATCTACCATTTTATAGTCTAAAAACTTTGCGACCACAAACTTTTTCAAGCATGCATCTTCTGTCTTATATTTCTTATCAAGTGCATCCCACAACCCTTTTGAAGTTGTTATTTCACTATAGACATTATATAAGTCATCCTCTAAAGCACTCAAAATATAGCCTTTACATAGGAAGTCTGACTGTTTCCATGTTTCAATAATCATGAATTTCTCCCTGTCTGGCATATCATCACCAGGAACTGGAGTATCTTCACTTGTAAATTTCTGCAGACCAAAAGTGGTAAGCCAGAAAAATACTCGTTGCTACCATCCTTTGATATTCACACCAGTGAATTTACCCAATTTCTCTGCTTGTGGTTCAAGAGTTCGGGTTGGTGCAGCAACAGCCACTGTAACACCAGTGTTTGCCACTTTAGGAAAAGAATTTGAAACAAAAATTGATACAATCTAAGTAATCAATAAACTATAATTGCAGACTTAAAGGAGTATAAAATCACGAAGATTTTTGTCTCCACCAGAAACACAGATTTTAAAAAATAATTTCCTTAAGATTGTTTACCAATCTGTGTTATTAAAACCAGAAATTACTGATTGTAATAAATTATTCAGAAACACTAAGTAACTGAAATTTATCGAATTAGTAAGCAAGATGAACAGAAATTTATTTTAGAAAATACTTAAAACAAACGTACCAGAAACTGAAACAATCTTTTGGTTTGGAAGAAGATCAAGTCAACTGAACTCACAGTGTCCCCTTAAGGAAATTATTCCCCTGTAGTATTCGAGGTTTGATTTGGAATATAACCTCCCAGGGTAAAGTGAACTTAATCAGTAGAGTGTAGATACCAAAAACTCTACTGTCAGCGAATCAATCTACAATAGGAAAGTACACGAAAAAAATATTTTTAGAAGAAGAAGGAAGATCAGAAAATTCGTTGGAAAATATTCTGAAGACTGAGTGGTATTTATAGGCAAGAAGAATATTTTCTGAAAGGTTGGAACCCTTTTAGAATTGACACGACCATTAATGAAAGTTTGCAATCTTTCAAATGGTATTTACTGTTCCTGAAAGTTGCAACCTTTCAGAACAGTCCTGGCGGGAATTTTAAATAAAACAGAAAATAAAATGGGTCACACGCACGGATCCGAGTCCGGTCGGGTTAGCTAAAAAGTTGAAAATATTTTGGTTAACTTCTCTTATCAACTAATTAATTGAAATATTATTTGGCCATTTAATTAATTAAATAAATAAAATAATTTTGTCCAAAAAATAATCTCTCAATCATTTTCCAAAGCTAAAGCGAGCGACGACGGCGCGAGGGGATCCCTCTTTCCAACCTTTTTAACAATTAATAGGAGTGTTTATGTATTTAAACTCTCCTATTTTCCTTTTCCATTATCGATGAAGGACCATTGTCTTTTTCATTAATTTTGAATTTTCCAACTCTGCAAGTTCTCAACTTTTAAAAATCCTCTCCTTCCCTCTATTTCCCATAAATTTTTGCTACATACCCAACAGTTGTACTTTAAAGAACGACAATGCACAGCTTCACAAAATAACCAAATTAGACCAGATTACACTAGCTTTCAGTCGAATAATTTCAATTCATACATACATGTCTTATCTGCGTGCGGACTGCCTGTGTAATTTCTTGGTTGTCTGTATACGGATGACATACTCAGAGCAAAAGACCAATGCCCATCTTTCTCTAATACAAACCGCTGAAATGAGATTCAATCAGCGCAGATATATTTAGTACTTGTTGTAAATCATTCAGTGGGGATGTTCTGGGGCACAATTAAGTTTCTAGCAATTGGAATGCAATAACAACATATCCCATCGACAATTTACATGTCTTTGATCATTGTTATTTGTTTTCCATGCTTATAAAGATTTGACTATTCTTTATGTACCTCATTTCGACTCATTAAAACAGAGACTTACTATCAAATACAATTACTTCGGTACTTAGTACGTGGAAGGTAGCACTTAACACCTACTGCAAATTTAATTTTGCCAACCAGCAAACACCACTATCTCTACACCTCTGCCCTCTCTTTCTCTTCTCTTGTCGTCAGCCATGCACTTTGGTGAAGTTCACGCTTGCGTCCTATTTCAGATAAAAAAAATACTTTACAATGGTATATTTTGTGCTTTGATTTTGATTCCACAATTGTACTTCCAATATTTGACTTTGCAATCCTTTTGTAGTTCGTTTATAAGCAATAACTTTTTGGCATTCTTTTCGATTCTCAGTTTTTGTCTCTATTTCAACTCCTCTTCTTCTTGACTTTGGCTTCTTTGAATTTGTAAACTTTATTAACTTGCCACTTTTTGTTGTTTCTGGGTTTTATCCTATCTTGGCAACTGTTGTGTAATAAGATTCTAACTTGGAGATTTAGGGCACCTTCGATTTTCCCTGTGATTTCCTAATCCATAATATTATCTCATTTTTAATGGAGATTATATAGAAATATAAGTTGGAATAATTTGGCTATCTAAGACCAATAAGCATTTTAATTTCTTATCCTTAAATCTGTAGAATTATTTGCTTTTAGGTGTAGTTTACTTTCTTTTATAGTGGTATCCATATAGTTCCTGTGAGACATTGTAAACCTCAAACTTATGTTATAGTGTTGCTCTTTCTTTTATTCATTTTCCCCTATCTGTAAGTATGAATATGCACATCTACAATTGTTTCCAGTTTTATTTAAAGCATGGCAGAATGTTTACTAATTTGTTACTTATTGAGTGTTCCTAACTTCATAGCTTATTTTCAACAGATTTCGAGAATCCGAGCAACTTAGGTTTCAATGTTCTACATTTTCCTTCTTCAACTATCTGCGTACATCATTGTTTCTCCTTCTTCATAAACTTTTTTGGGTTCTTTCAATTTCTCACTCATTTGTCGTTAATCAATTTCTTAGTGAGAGTATTTAAATTAAACATTTCAAGTGGAATCTTGAGGAATAAAACATTGTTTCTCCAATTGGAAAGTTAAATTTCACCTCTACCTTTAATAATCCTGGACAAGTTTACGTAAGTCTCACGTATTGCACAGGAAGCTTATAAATATACCAGAATTTTCATGCCAAAATTCCCAGAAAGAGGCTACAATTTTTATTTGAAAATCCGCATCAGCATCAACTCTTCGAACATTGATGAATTCTTTCTGAATATAATTATTGCAGACTATAGTAGAGAACAAAATGGCTTTGTGAAGCCGTTGTTGCTATCTTGATTCCTGAGTTCTTAAAAAAAACAACAGAGAAGCCCCATATTATTCACAGAACTGTGAATAATAATGGCAATTGATTCATCAGATCAGACATCAACTTGCAATTGGAGCTCTTATCAAACTGTGCAGGTCCTTTTGCCAAATAAATACTTCCTCCGGAATTCTTTTTTTTTTCAAGCATTTATGAATCCTCACGATATGCATTTGAACTCAACAAAATCAATATAGAAAAGACTCATATGTTACATTAATATTTATAAATGCAGGTTTTTGGTGTATAAGGTACAAACAAAGATATATAAGTAAGCAAAAGATTAACTGTGCCAGGACGCGAAATTTTCAAGACACTATGAAGAACAACTACAAGTCTCAAATATAAAAAATTTACACCATCAAAAATTTTATTTATATATGTAGTTATAAAATCTTACACTATACTCATGTTGGGCCCGGGCAATGCCCGCCCTACTTTTACTAGTTATATTATATATAAGTTATACTTTTTAATAATCATTTTACTTGAAAAATGATTATTAATTCATTGTTTTTATTTAGTAGTGGGTGTTAACGGATAGTTTAAATATATAAATTAATGGAAAATATACCTATGTAGCTATTCTTCACTATATATATATATATATAATATATATATATATATATATATATATATATATATCTATATATATATATATATATATATATATATATATATATATATATATATATATATATATATAATATATATATATTATATATATATATATATATATATTACCTCTAATTTAAAAATATTACATATAATAACACTTTTTAATAATTATACCATAATTTTTTTAAAATTTAAATTAGATACATAATTTCCTTAAATATAATTTTTAATAATTAACTTAAAACTATATCTCCTTAACTAATTGGACTTTAAGAATTTATATTACTTGATCTCTTTTTACATCATCAGCGCACTCCCCCACATTATTCACTATTCACGCACATTACCCCCTTCTTCCTCAACATTTCAATACATGTTTTATTTCACACACATCTATCATTACCCCCTTCTTCCTCAAGCATCTTTCCATATATAAATTCATTATCAAATCTCTATAAACAACATTCTATTAATAGGTACTGTAAGATTTTGTTCAGTTATTTCGAGATATTGTATTGTAACTCTGTTCTTACTATGTTAATGTATCTAATTCGAAGCTCTATTAAAGTTTGATTTTCGGATTTTTACATTATTTGAATCTATTAGTTTTTCATATTTTTAATGGATAAAAATTTACAATGTCATTAATTTCGTACATCGATTTGTAATTTTAATATTTTTGGATTAATGATAAGATAAATACTTTACACTCGTGATTTATCCCTAATTTCATGTGTTTTCTGATTACATTCAATATTTAGATACATATAATTATATGT
>JAKWJD010001332.1:0-86308 GCA_027705065.1 Solanum peruvianum | reverse complement strand
TTGAGAGCTCATGAGTAGAAAAAACCTTGACGAAATATGTTTTCTTCTATCTACTTTTATGAATATTTCCTTCAAGATCAAAGATTTCTGCAAGTTCCTTACTTTAACTTCTTTAAGCAAATATCTATTTGCCAAGAGTTTCAATTCTAGTCATCAAATTGCATAATAATACTTGTATATGCTCTATGCATTTTAAATCTATTTAATCCTTATGAGGATGATAAACAAGTTTTCCAAAAACTTGTATATGCTTTAGATTTTGAACCCATTGGATATTTTCATCTCAATTTTGTCAAGTAACAACATTCAATATTAGATGTATGACATCTTCTAGTGCCTAGATTGCAAGTCAAATAAGTTTTACGCTTACCAAGATGCATCATTCCACTTTTCACTTGATAATTATTTCTACATAAGCATGCTTTAATAGATGTAGAATTCATATCCTCATAATCTTTTACAATATTGCGCGCTATTGTATCAAAGATATCGTCAACGATATATCATTTTAAATCGATTCACAATATGACAAAACTTATTGAGATCTCATCACTTCATTATTTTTAGGTAGCTACCCCTCTCATGATGTTTCATAAAGTGTTATGTCGTAGGCTCTCCAAGAGCACATTGTCTCCTTATTATGATCATTTTGTTTCTTTGATCCTCCCCCTTTTTCAAGGATTATTTTATTTAGAATTGATTATTCTATCATGCTTCATGCATATCATATACTTTATTCTTAAGGGACATTCAATAGATGTATTTACAACTCTTGTGTTGCTTCTAGTCTCCCCCTTATGTTAGACAAACTAACATATATCTCAATCTTTTGGAGAATTTATTTTTGTGCATAATTGTATATTCATTCATTATATACCATATGTCAAAATAATCAGATGAAAAATATTTGGTCCCCGACCATAAATCAATTGAAAGAAAATTTGATCATAATTTATCAGTCTGATGCGTACAATTACTTTTGTATGCAATATCGTATTTCATATCAACATATGAAACTTTATTTTCATAAACAATGATTTTACTATTTAAGACATTTAGTGTCACATCATCTTGAGTATTTATCAATATTATCAAGATAAATTGTCTTGATTACATATTCTCAAATTGTGTTCTATTTTTGCACAAACAATTTTGTGAATATCAAACTACACGTTGACAACAAAAACACATGTGATTATCTTATAGATGCATCTTTTTATCATATCACATGATAGGTGAATGGGCCCATATTCACATTTTATACTTTTCAGAATTTAAGGATTTAGTCCCAACTTTAGTTGATCCAATCAACTTTATCACGAGAATAAGCAACGTAAAGAATTCTGGAAGAATCTTAAAGTTTTTCAATGTATGTCCATTACTCAGTATGCACATCTTTGGGATGAACAAATTATTAATGCCAACTAATAAAATTATTGGTAATCGTAAACTCAAAGTTTATGTCACGACCCAAATCGGGGACGCGACTGGCACCCACATTTACCCTCCTATGTGAGCGAACCAACCAATCTAACCTTTAAGATTTTATACAATATCAACAAAAGAAATGCGGAAGACTTAACTCATTAATAAAAAACTCAAACTATTATTAATATCCCCAAAATCTAGAAGTCATCATCACAAGAACATCTATCTCAAATTGCTAAATAAAACTGTCTAAGAAGCTAAAACAATAAAAGCTAGTCCATGCCGGAAGCTCAAGGCATCAAGACTTGAAGAAGAAGACCCAGTCCAAGCTAGACGCATTAGCTCACCCTGATTTTCCAAAGGTAGTGAAGACTGGCTCAATTACTGTTGTGTTGAAGTTGACGGAACGTTCGCTGCATTACACAAATACAAGAAAAAACATAAAAGTAGGGGGGGTCAGTACAACCACAAGTACTGAGTAGATATCATCGGCCAACTCAAAATAGAAGATAATATATATCAAGTAATATTATAAATCAACTATAAGCTCAACATGTAGAAAACAACAATGTATTATAATCGTCAATAAATACCATCACGTTTCCATGAGGACCCAAGCCTCATACATACTCATTTGTAAAAATAAGTTCATTATGTTGAGTATATTATCATCTTTCAAGATTCATTATCTTTCTTCCTCTTGTGTCGGTACGTGACACTCCGATCCCCTACCACTATGTGTCGGTACGTGACACTCCGATCCCCTAATTCTACGTGTCGGTTCGTGACACCCGATCCCCTATATGTGTCGGTACGTGACACTCCGATCCCCTATATGTGTCGGAACGTGACACTCCGATCCCCTATATGTGTCGGTACGTGACACTCCGATCCCCTATATCTACGTGTCGGTTCGTGACACCCGTCCCACTAATACTATGTGTCGGAACGTGACACTCCGATCCACTAATACTATGTGTCGGAACGTGACACTCCGATCCACTAATACTATTGTGTCGGAACGTGACACTCCGATCCACTAATACTATGTGTCGGAACGTGACACTCCGACCACTAATCTCATTCTATCCGTTCATCAAGCCTTCTCTATACCAAGGCATCATCATAATATCGTAGATTAAAGTTTCTTTCAAGATTTGGGATTCAAGGGTTTTCATCATGCTTATTTCATCAAAATCACATTATCATATTCATGCAAGCATACAATTAAGCATATAGACAGGTTTACAATATCATAATACATATCATTCCCTATCAAGAGTTCACTACGAATATCGTAAAATAAACCATAACCTACCTCCACAGAGAATGGAATCAACAAGCAATTCCCCGAAGCTTTGTTTTCTCCTCAGCCTCTCGATCGATTCCTCTCTTCTCTTGGTTCTTTCTGTTTTGTTTTATTCAAACCCTCTTTCCTTTACCCTAATTATCATATAATTAAGACTAAAAGAGGACAATAGAACCCACTAATTAACTTAAGGTTACCTCTTTTAAAACCCCCAAGTAATTAGACTTATTAGTATTGACCCTCAATCTTTATAATTAAGGAAAGAATAGTCCAAAACGACCCTTAAAACGTGTAAAGAAATCCCATTCCGCCTGGGATTTGCGCAACCTGTGACGGCCCGTCGTGCCTGCGACGGTCCGTCACGCAGGTCGTCGCAGCCTCCCAAATTCCAGGTGAGCTGTGATGGCCCGTCACACCAGTGACGGTCCGTCCTGCACCTCCGTCCTGACGGTCAGAAACTCGTTTCTTGTACCAAATTCTCAAAAGTTGAAGTGTTTTGCAACGGAAACTCACGACGGTTCGTCGTGGATGTGACGACACGTCCTGCAGGTCCGTCACAATTTACAGAGAGTCGATTTTAATATCCAAATTGAAGAATTCTAAGTGTCGTGGAACGAAACCTCCTCGACGGGCCGTCGTGACCGCGACGGTCCGTCGTTACAATCCGTCGTCCCAGCCAGTTTTTTCTCGAAATAAAATCTGTTGCTCAAAACGAAACAGGTCGTTACAATAGATACCAATTTACCCATCGTTCGTCCCCGAACGATCAAAAGAAGAAACAATGGCAAAAGGAGTAGTACCTGAATCTGTAAACAGATGTGGATAGTTTTCTTGCATATCTGCCTCCTTTTCCCAAGTAGCTTCTTCAACCGGTCGATTCTTCCATTGAACTTTGATGGATGCAATCTCTCTCGACCTTAACTTGCGAACCTCTCTATCTAAAATAGCACTGGTTCCTCTTCATAAGTTAAATTCTCATCCAACAAAACTGAATCCCAACGGATAATGTAGTTTCCATATCCGTGGTATCTCTATCTCAAACATGGATACATGAAATACCGGATGCACTCCGGACAGCCCTGGGGGCAAGGCTAATTCATAAGCCACCTCCCCTATTCGCTTAAGCACTTCAAATGGTCCAATATACCTTGGACTTAACTTACCCCTTTTTCCGAACCGCATCACCCCTTTCATGGGTGAAACATTCAACAAGACTTGTTCACCTTCCATGAACTCCAAGTCTCTAACCTTCCGGTCTGCATACTCCTTTTGTCTACTTTCAGCCGCCAAAAGCTTTTCTTGAATAGCTTTCACCTTCTCCATAGAATCTCTCAACAGATCAGTTCCCCAAGGTCTAACTTCAAACGCATCAACCACCCGATGGGAGATCTACACCTCCTCCCATACAATGCTTCAAATGGAGCCATATCAATACTGGAGTGATAGCTATTATTGTATGAAAACTCCGCCAAAGGTAAAAAGCTATCCCAATGGCCACCAAACTATCATCACACATGCACGAAGCATATCCTCCAACACTTGAATCGTTCGCTCAGACTGACCATCAGTCTGAGGTGAAATGCAGTACTGAGGTCCAACCTAGTACCTAATTCAGCATGTAATGTCCTCCAAAATTTAGAAGTAAACTGCGTACCTCTATCTGATATGATGGAGAGTGGAACTCCATGCAACCGAACGATCTCTGAGATGTAGATCTTGGCTAACTTCTCTGCATGTAGGTCACCTTGACAGGAATGAAGTGAGCAGACTTAGTTAACCTATCAACAATCACCCAATGAGTCATACTTACCCAAGGTCTTTGGAAGACCAACCACAAAGTCCATTGCGATTCTCTCCACTTCCATTCAGGAATGGGCATTCTCTGAAGTGTTCCTCCGGGCCTCTGGTGTCATACTTACTTGTTGACAATTTGGACATTTGGCAACAACTCAACAATATCTCGTTTCATTCTACTCCACCAGAAGTGTTGCTTTAGGTCACGATACATCTTGGTTGCACCAGGATGTACAATATCCGGAACTATGAGCTTCTGTAAGAATAGTGGTGATCAAATCATCGATGCGGGGTACACATACCCTTCCCTTAATCCTCAAAACACCTTCCTCCATCAATTATTGCTTCCTTAGCCTCTCCTCGCAACACTTTATCTCGAATTCGACCTAGTTTCTCATCATCAAACTGTTTTCCCTTGATCTTGTCAAGGAAGAGGATCTTGCTTCCACACAAGCTAACAATCCTCCCTTCTCATTTACTTCTAGCCTCATGAGGTCATTAGCCAAAATCTGCACTTCTTTAGCTAATGGACGTCTCGAAGCTTGCAAGTGAGCTAGACTTCCCATGCTTCCCGCCTTTCTACTCAAAGCATCTGCCACAACATTCGCCTTCCCCGGATGATACAAGATAGTGATGTCGTAGTCCTTCAGTAGTTCCATCCATCTCCTTTGTCTCAAGTTCAAGTCTTTCTGAGTAAAGACATACTGTAGACTACGATGATCCGTATAGATTTCACACATAATGCCTCCATTGCTTCAATGCAAATACTACCGCGGCCAATTCTAAGTCATGAGTTGGATAGTTACGTTCATGCACTTTTAACTGTCTTGAAGCATAAGCAATCACGTTCTTCTCTTGCATTAGCACTGCACCCAAACCCGTATAGGATGCATCACAATAGACGATGAAGTTCTTACCTTCCACCGGCAAGGTGAGGATAGGTGCGGTAGTCAACAAAGTCTTGAGTTTCTGAAAGCTTTCCTCACACTCATCCGACCATACAAATGGAACATTTTGCTTAGTCAAGTTCGTCAATTGGGAAGCAATAGAAGAGAATCCCTTGACAAATCGGGGGTAGTAGCTAGCTAACCCCACAAAACTCCTTATTTCTGACACATTAGTAGGTCTTACCCAATTTTTACCGTCTCAATCTTAGATGGATCCACCATCACTCCATCCTTAGAAACCACGTGCCCCAAGAAGGACACTGAATCTAGCCAAAACTCGCACTTGGAGAATTTCGCATAAAGTTTTTTCTTCCTCAACAACTCTAACACACCATTTTCAAGTGCTCCTCATGTTCCTTCTTACTCTTGGAGTATATCAGTATATCATCAATAAACACGATCACAAGAGGTCCAAATATGGTTTGAAAATCCCATTCATCAAGCTCATGAAAGCAGCAGGGGCATTAGTAAGACCAAACGACATTACCACAAATTCATAGTGCCCATACCTAGTCCGAAAAGCAGTCTTTGGCACATCCGTTGCTCGTATTTCAATGGTGATAACCGGACCTCAAGTCTATTTTAGAGAAGACACAAGCACCTTGTAACTGATCGAACAAGTCATCAATGCGAGGAATGGGGTACTTGTTCTTAATAGTTACCTTGTTCAGTTGTCTGTAGTCTATGCACATCCGAAAACTCCCATCCTTCTTCTTCACAAACAAACCGGAGCACCCCAAGGAGATGCACTTGGTCTAATGAAGCCTTTGCTCAACAACTCTTGAAGTTGTGCCTTTAACTCTCTTAACTCCGCGGGAGCCATTCTATAGGGGGTATAGAAATGGGGCGAGTACCCGGTTCAAGATCGATACAGAAGTCAATATCCCTATCTGGTGGCATACCAGGAAGATCTGCAGGGAACACATCCAAAAACTCACAGACTACCGAAACCGACTCAATCGAAGGTACTTGAGTAGTGTCATCCTTGAGATGTGCCAAGAAAGCTAAACACCCTTTACTCACCATTTTCTTAGCACGAATAAAGGAGATGATACGCACCAGATTGGAAGTGTAGTCGCCCTCCCACACTAACGGATCTGCCCCAGGCTTGGCTAACGTCACCGTTTTAGCATTACAATCCAAAATCGCAAAGTTTGGAGAAAGCCAAGTCATACCCAAAATTACATCAAAGTCCCCCATTTCTAAGATGACCAAATCTACATAAGTGTTGCTCCCCACAAAATTCACCAAACAAGACCTATATACCCTTCAACTATCACCGACTCACCCACCGGAGTCGAAACAACGAATAGGTATGTCAGTAATTCACAATGTAATTTAGACCATTAGCGAATGAGGAAGATACATAAGAAAATGTGGACCCAGGATCAAACAATATGGAAGCCATGCAATCACAAATCAAAAGGTTACATGTGATAACAGCATCAGACGCCTCCGCTTCAGATCTCCCAGGGAAAGCGTAGCAATGGGCCCCATTATTTGTCTGTCCGTTGCCCCTACCATGTTGCGTAGTAGTGGCTCCGTTTTGCCCAGCACCTCTGCCGTTTTGGTGACCACCATTACCTCGACCACCACGTCCTCCAGAAAAGCGGCCTCTACCATGACCACCTCTACCTCTAGCTATTGGGGGTGTGTAACTCTGTTTTGGACAGTTCCTCCTAATATGTCCAATCTCCCCACATCCATAGCACTCTCTTGAGTCAGGCATAGGTCTCTCGGAGTAGTGTTGACCGTTCTGAGGTGGACCCCCAACTACAGTCTGTAGTGAAGACTGAATTGGTCGAACTGAGTGACCTCCGGAGTTCTGTCCTCTAGAGTAAGAACCATTAAACTCACCTCCCCTTCGAAACCTTTTTGATGTCGATGTCGTGGTGAAGTCATCTTGTTTCACTCCTTCCACCTCTATCACAAAGTCTACCACCTCTTGGAAGGATGTTGCCGTTGCCGCTATCTGTAAGGCTGAAATCCGCAATTCTGACCTCAACCCCTTCACAAAACGGCGGATCCGTTCTTGTGGACTAAAATAGAGTTGGGTGGCATATCTGGATAGTGCGCGAAACTTAGCCTCGTATGCATTAACCGTCATTCTACCTTGCTCTAGACTCAAGAACTCATCCCTCTTCCTATCCCTCAAAGTCCGGGGGATATACTTTTCCATGAATAAACTAGAGAATGATTCCCAAGTCATAGGTGGTGCCTCTGTTGGTTGACACTCAACATGTGAACGCCACCACATTTTGGCGTTCCCTTGAAACTGATAGCTCACGAACTCGACACCAAACCTCTCTACTATACCCATCTTGTGTAGTAGCTCATGACAGTCAACCAGAAAATCGTAGGCATCCTCTGATTCTGCACCCTTAAAGACTGGAGTTTTCAATTTCAAGAACTTACTGAAAAGTTCATGCTGATGTATCTTTTGTCATTATAGGCCCAGTAGTCAGACGTGGAAATGTGCCTATTCCCAATGATGCATCCATGCGGGGAGCCATAGTAGCCGCATGTCGTATCTCCAAAACCGGGGGTGTTGGTGCAGAAACCACTGGAGGTGCCTGACCCTGATCAGATAATCCGCTAAGATAAGCAGTACTTGGTTGATCATCTTTGGGGTAGGTTGGGGTGGCATTTCCCTCATTCTGCACTTGTTCATTCTCCCCTTCCTCACCCTCTCTTATCACCTCCTCGGTCGGTGGAGGAGTCACCGCCCTAGTATCAGATGGGCTAGGGGCTCGTCCTCTCCCTCTAGAGGACGTCCTCCCACGACCTCTTCCACGGCCTCTTGCCGTTGTTCTTCCTCGAGCCACAACCCAGTGGCTGGCTCAGTCGTTTCTTGTCTTTCCGTTGTTGCTGCTGGTGCGTTCGTTGCTCTAGTTCTAAACATCTGCGAAATAGTGAAGATGGTCAGATACCAATTTGTATCACCTAGATACCAATTGGACTCAAGTAGTAGCACGAAAGAAGAATGAAAGAATGGAATTTTCCTAAAGTCTTATAGCCTCTCAAGGAAAAGTAAAGGCGTCCCCCTACCGTTCCTTAAGACTCTACTAGACTCGTTCTTGTGTGATGAGACCAACGAACCTAATGCTCTGATACCAAGTCTGTCACGACCCAAATCGGGGACGCGACTGCACCCACATTTACCCTCCTATGTGAGCGAACCAACCAATCTAACCTTTAAGATTTTAATACAATATCAACAAAAGAAATGCGGAAGACTTAAACTCATTAATAAAACAACTCAAACTATTATTAATATCCCCAAAATCTGGAAGTCATCATCACAAGAACATCTATCTCAAATTGCTAAACTAAAACTGTCTAAGAAGCTAAAACAATAAAAGCTAGTCCATGCCGGAAGCTCAAGGCATCAAGACTTGAAGAAGAAGACCCAGTCCAAGCTAGACGCATTAGCTCACCCTGAATTTTCCGAAGGTAGTGAAGACTGGCTCGAATTACTGTTGTGTTGAAGTTGACGGAACGTTCGCTGCATTACACAAATACAAAGAAGAAAACATAAAAGTAGGGGGGGTCAGTACAACCACAAGTACTGAGTAGATATCATCGGCCAACTCAAAATAGAAGATATATATATCAAGTAATATTATAAATCAACTATAAGCTCAACATGTAGAAACAACCTGTATTATAATCGTCAATAAATACCATCACGTTCATCATGAGGACTCAAGCCTCAATACCATACTCATTTGTAAAATAAGTTCATTATGTGTGAGTATATTATCATCTTTCAAGATTCATTATCTTTCTTCCTCTTGTGTCGGTACGTGACACTCCGATCCCCTACCACTATGTGTCGGTACGTGACACTCCGATCCCCTAATTCTACGTGTCGGTTCGTGACACCCGATCCCCTATATGTGTCGGTACGTGACACTCGCCGATCCCCTATATGTGTCGGAACGTGACACTCCGATCCCCTATATGTGTCGGTCGTACACACTCTTCCCCTCCCCTATATCTACGTGTCGGTTCGTGACACCCGTCCCACTAATACTATGTGTCGGAACGTGACACTCCGATCCACTAATACTATGTGTCGGAACGTGACACTCCTCCGATCCCCTATATCTACGTGTCGGTTCGTGACACCCGTCCCACTAATACTATGTGTCGGAACGTGACACTCCGATCCACTAATACTATGTGTCGGAACGTGACACTCCGATCCACTAATACTATGTGTCGGAACGTGACACTCCGATCCACTAATACTATGTGTCGGAACGTGACACTCCGATCCACTAATCTCATTCTATCCGTTCATCAAGCCTTCTCTATACCAAGGCATCATCATAATATCGTAGATTAAAGTTTCTTTCAAGATTTGGGATTCAAGGGTTTTCATCATGCTTATTTCATCAAAATCACATTATCATATTCATGCAAGCATACAATTAAGCATATAGACAGGTTTACAATATCATCAATACATATCATTCCCTATCAAGAGTTCACTACGAATATCGTAAAATAAACCATAACCTACCTCCACCGAAGAATTGGAATCAACAAGCAATTCCCCAAAGCTTTGTTTTCTCCTCAGCCTCTCGATCGATTCCTCTCTTTCTCTTGGTTCTTTCTGTTTTGTTTTATTCAAACCCTCTTTCCTTTACCCTAATTATCATATAATTAAGACTAAAAGAGGACAATAGAACCCACTAATTAACTTAAGGTTACCTCTTTTAACCCCCAAGTAATTAGACTTATTAGTATTAACCCTCAATCTTTATAATTAAGGAAAGAATAGTCCAAAACGACCCTTAAAACGTGTAAAGAAATCCCATTCTGCCTGGGATTTGCGCAACCTGTGACGGCCCGTCGTGCCTGCGACGGTCCGTCACGCAGGTCGTCGCAGCCTCCCAAATTCCAGGTGAGCTGTGACGGCCCGTCACACCAGTGACGGTCCGTCCTGCACCTCCGTCCTGACGGTCAGAAACTCGTTTCTTGTACCAAATTCTCAAAAGTTGAAGTGTTTTGCAACGGAAACTCACGACGTTTCTCGTGGATGTGACGGCACGTCCTGCAAGGCCCGTCACAATTTACAGAGAGTCGATTTTAATTTCCAAATTGAAGAATTCTAAGTGTCGTGGAACGAAACCTCCTCGACGGGCCGTCGTGACCGCGACGGTCCGTCGTTACATCCGTCGTCCCAGCCAGTTTTTCCCGAAATAAAATCTGTTGCTCAAAACGACTAAACAGGTCGTTACAGTTTACTACGTCATGTGTCTTTTGCTTTAGTAAGTTTCTGATTCACTATTATATGACTAAATTTCAATTTTATTGCTCCAGGAGTAATTTTCAGATTTATTTCTTCTCAATTATGTTACCATTTAGGTGAGTCGTGATTCCATCATTGAATAAACTAATTTGAAGAAAATTGTGCATGTAAATATATTATTTGTGCCAACATTTTTGCAAACATCAAGTTACGAGATAATAATAGACACACATGAGACCATATAGAAGAAACATTCGTTAGGAGCATTAAATATCTAAAAAATCCACTTAGTGGATGAGTAGGTCCACAAATATCTGTATACATTCCTAGAACGCAGAGAATTCAATCTCAACTTTCGTTATGGTGGTCTCAATCTCAACTTTCGTTATGATGGTCTAACAATCATTACAAGAAAACTCACCATTTAAAAGAATTTTTAGGTTCTTCCATGGATGTCCATTTTAACTTTTCATAATTCGTCTAACATTATAGACTAACGATATCCCAGACAATCGTTCAAACTAAGAAAGTATTGGAATTAGTAAACTTCTTATTTACCATAGAATGTGCCTCAAATGCATTAATTCTTGTTCAATACAAGCCTGAACATAAAACATGAAATTTTTCTATAATACATGTCTTCTAAGAGACATTCTTGGTGATACCACATCATTGACCAAGGTCACAATCTTTATCATGTTTAGCATGGGGGCTTACACCTCATTCCCTTTAAAGAATGAATTTATATTTTTAGCATTTATTAAAATTTCTCATTCTTGATGAATGAAACACAAACATGTGCATATCAAATTATGATAGATTTAGTACCTCATTCTATATTTATGTTCATTATTCAATCACTTGTCTTCTTTCAGACGTAATATGCACGACTATCACATTCACTTTAGGGAATGGATCTGCTTTAACGAGATATATTTCATGACTATTTTATCATAACTCATTATTTCCTTTAGTCATCATAATATCATCAATATGGTGCATTGAGACTCAAACCCAACGTCTTATGTCATAAATCAATGAGGGACTGAATCCAACATCTTTCATCACACAATCATCAAGATTTCTTATATCTTACCCTCTTGGAGCGATTGGACATAAATCCATCGTCTTATTCTTTTGGTGCGATAAAACTTAAGTTTATCGTCTTACTCACAATGAGGCTCAACCTCAAGCCTTTAAAATAATTGCAATTTCATCACTTTTGATGATCATTACTATGATCACATATTATAATTACACACAAAATTGAGAATCTTTTTTTGTTATAATCAACACTAACAGTTAATAGATATAGTTTAATAGATCACGCACCTCATATAAAGATCGAAAACATATCTTTCACTAAATTGTGCTTATCTAATTATTAAAATAAATTAAGCAATTCTCTTCCCAGTCGGTAAAAATTAAACGTATAAAAAGTCAACAAGTCTCTTTAAATACTTACTTTAGATGGTACCTCCAGATCTGTTACATAAATAATTATAACATAAAGATAAATCCTACCTTGAAGATATAAGAACATTATTGCGTAAGGTATGCAAGATATCTTTTTGCACTTTTCCCGTCTTCTTCATAATTCTTTAAGAATAGAACAATTGTGCTGATAACGTGTTATGAAACTATATAAATTTAGAAGAAGAAGAAAGTAGGGAGAAGAGAAAAGACTTCTTATTTCTCTTGAAATATTCAGGATTCATAGATTTTTCACAAATCTTATTTACAATGAAGGAAAACCCTTTATTTATAGGGAAAACCTTACTTGGTCCCCAAGTAGGATTCCTAACCATATCCTACTAGGACTCCACATAATTAGACATTCACTGTAATACAAATTGTTTATAACATACATAACTTTATTATAATATTAAGTACAATAATCTTATAAAATAATAATAAATATTGACTCCATACTGAAACGGGATTTTCCTTAGTACAAAACATATAAGCAAGAATAAAATTTAAAAAAAAAAGTAAGGTAGAAGAGACTAATGTTTACTTGAAATTGTGCAGAGCCTTCCGTGGAAATAATCCGGGGATACACATACACATCACTTAGACAAATGATGTGTTTGGTGTGAAAAAAAGTACTCTTCAAAAATATTTTTTAATTTTTTCATTTTTGATTGTATTATTTTTTTTTAAATCAATTCATTTTTCTCAAATTTAAGAAAAATGACTTTCCTTAAAAACTTAAAAAATATCTTTTAAATTCTCTTGCAAGTTAACTTATAATTTTTTTATTGAAAAAATTAATTTATTTTGTCTCTACCCTCCCCCCCCCCCCCACCCCCCCCCCACAAATTAAGTTTGTTTTTTAAGAACATTTTCAACTTCAAAAAATTATTTTTTCACCTCAATCCTCCACCCTTCCCCCACTACAGCCACCCCCACCTCCCAAAATACAAAAATTAAGTTGTTTTTTTAAAAAATTTTCAACTTCAATATTCATTATTTCACTCCTATCCTCGACCTCTCATCCCCCCCCAGCTCCTCTCTCCCCTCCACCCAAAAAAAAAATTAAGTTTGTCTTTTAAAAAGTATTTTCACTTCAAAATTTCATTCTTTTAACCCTAACCGTCGACCCCACCACTCATCTCTACCCCAAAAAATTTAAATTTATTTTAAAAATTATTCAACTTCAAAATTTTATTTTCCACCTCTACCCTCCCTATATCCTCCTTCTCCCCCCCCCCCCCTCCCTAAAAAAAAATTATGTTTTGTACTCTAGTTAGAAAAAATATTATCAAAATATTTTTTATTCATAAATCAAACACTAAAAAATTTTCACAAAAATATTTTTTTACTTACCAATCAAATATGAAAAAATAAGTTAAAAATCTACTACTTATTTTTCATAAAAACTTTTTCTACAAAATATTTTCCATTTGTACCAAACACACCCGTTGTCTTTGAGAATTCAAGAGGAATTGAACTTTGATTCCACACAGTTGTGAAGCAAAGGGCTGGAGCGAAATTTTTATACATTTTCTTTTTACACGTGCGTAGCAATGGGAATGACATGAGTTTCCATGAAAACGAAAGTAGTACTAATTTAATGTACCAATTGGATTGCTTTTGGTATTATTGTATAATGATGTGATAGTGGCTTGTCTTGTTGGCTATCTATCTATCTATCTATTTATGCATATATTGAAAGTGGGAAGATTCTAATTTTAAAATTAAATTATCATTATTAAAATGATTTAATATTTAATCAAATAATAATATTTTAATATTACCATTTGAATTCTAAAAGTTATACTTTAATTCTTTAGGTGTCATATATCTTAAAAATTTCTTTGTTTTCTACTTTTTTTTAGATTCGATATGTTAAAAAAACTTTGCATATCCTTTTACCTTCTATAAAATTAATAGCTTTAGCCTTTGGTCCATTGTCAACTTATTATAATGTTTTGTTGAGAAAATGGTTCAAAGCCTCCCAATTTATATTCAATTTTTTAACTATATACTTTTAATTTTATGGGAGTTCTATATCACTTCCCCCCCCCCCTCCCCCCCACAAAACTATCTCAAACTAAGATAATTATCTCCCTAAATGCTTAAATGATAAAGTGAGTGTATTTCACTCTCTTTGAGAGAGTGAACACAAAAATAAGTATTAAAACTTTATTTTAATATGTCTTTTTTATAAATAATATATTTTTTATTTTTTGTTTATTTTTTATTTATTGTCCTTCTTTTCCATAGCAAATAAAGATCAAATTTCTCCACCATTTACCATCTCTAAACCGTCATTGCCACCATCATCTTCACCGAATTCCCCATTGCTGATTCACTAATGACCAAGATACTACTAGATATCGCTTGTGAGACTTTCTAGACCTTAAACTATTTCCCATAACCTTATGCTCTGATACCAAGTCTGTCACGACCCGAAAGTACCCCTAAAAGTTAGGGAGAACCCTCGGTTCGTGGCAAGACATTTCACATTAGCTTTCAAACTCTCATATAAGAAATTTTTATAAACCAGTCAATCAAATTAAAGTAAAATGAGATGTATTTATATCAACCAAAAATGGGATTTGAATTATATTTGAAAAAAAAAATCAAATTAGGTTTTCATAAAACTCGACTGAACTCCCAAATAAGATTTTTTTTTAAATTTATAGATCCTTTAATTATCAATCTCAAATCTCAAGCAATCAATTACATGTTTTTTCCTCATTTTCCCCAAGAGAATTTACATTTGTTCTTCCTCTCTGTTACTCTCCCCTCCTTTTTTTAATTTTCCTCTCTCCAATACTACCGTTGAAACGCCACAATTGTCGCAGCCTCCGGCGAAATCCAAAAGACCAGCAAAAATGCTCCCACCCGTCCTCTCATATCTCTCTTGTTCGTCATAATCCAATTTTGTTGACTTTGATGTTTAAAGTAATGGTGAAGTTACTTCAGAAATTGAAGAAATTGAGAGAAGAAATTGCTTTAGGATTTGAAGAAATTGGGAGAATATAAAAAAAAGGGAAAGAAATTATAAGAAAATTGAAAAAAAATAAACAAGTTCATTAAATTTTCATGTGTCGAACACGTGAAATTTAAAGATCAGTATAGATGGAATTGTGGCTTTTTAAGGTTGTAATTAGTTAAGTTTAGACAACTCAAAAGGGTAATAGAACTCCTGTAAAATTAAAGTGTGTAATTGAAATTCGGATATAAATTAGACTTACTTTTCTTGTTGCATAATTCAGATAGATAGAAGGGATAATGCTATTGTTAGAACACCACAATATTCCTGTTTTTGGAGTTAATGTTCTCAATGGTGAATCCGCTTTTGACCATTTTCTCATGCTTTGTTCTTTAAAATGCTCAAAATTTTAGGTAAATGTATATTTTTTTATATTAGTCTCTTCATTTAACTTTCCTTTTAGGTTGTGTAGACCTCTGTTTTGCTTTTAATAATTTTTGTTTATATTGCTCTTTGTTGTTCATTGTTTGCATCTTTAATTTTAAGATTTGTTTTATATTAATTAGCTGACTCGTTTTGCTTTGTCTTCTTTGAAATTCTTGCATTTGCTCATCTTTTTCCTCAACACACGTATTTAAGAACTAGTATTATTAAAAGCAAAAACAAAAAAAGTTAAAAATTAATTTACTATTTTACCTCTATAAAAATCAAACTATTATAAAATATTTATTTAGTCAAATATAAAGTACAATCATTTATCATAAAATATAATAATTTGAACGTTCTAGTTTTAGTCGAATATAAATCTTCTTAACTTAATGTTAACCTTCTCATACTTAAACCATTTTGTCTTTTCATTTTCTTTGTGAATTCTATCTTCTTCTTTTTTTAATTACAATCTTTCCATTTTCAGCTTAATATACAAAAACTCTTTTTAGAATAAATATTAATTACCCAATGCACAAGAAACGTTTTTCTTTTTCACTTGTGTTCTTAATATCAAATAAACATTTACTTTTAAAGTTTTTTTTAAAAAAACAGCAAGCATTAGAGAAAATGAAGAGAAAAATAGCTTTAACATATTGATGGGTTTTCGGGTGGTTGGACGATCCTCACAAATGCAAGGATCCGGTTCTCTGCAGAGTGTTCTCATCCAGGTAGTGAATGGAGTTGTAAAAGGGAGGAATCAAGTTATCGTGTGAAATGGTTTGAAAACATACCTGAAGAGGATAAATGTGTTGAATATTGTTGTTTGGAGACCCGGGCACTACTCACTACTTGAATTTTAATATATCAAAGTAAGAACTCGCTTTGGTCTTACTCACACTTATAGCTTGCTTCAACAACACTGTTTACTTGAGTACTCACTTTTGTTTACTCTTACTTTCTTAATTGGTTTGTTACTTGTTTCTTGCTTGGTTCCTTCTTTATTAGTTGCTTACAACTCAAATGGACCACCTCTATTTATAGGTGGTGATGGAAGAGTATAGAGAGATATCTGCTACTCTATTCTAGAATATTCCTAGCTATCTTTTCTAGAACATTTCTAGACTATTATCTTTAGAATACTCATTCTAGAGATCTTTCTTCAATTCTCTACAACTTCATAATCTTGTAGATTTTTCTTGTTTTGTAAGAACCTGCTTCGGTCTTACTTATAATTGTTGCTTGCTTCAACAACACTCTTTACTTGAGCACTCACTCTTATTTTCTCTCTTACTTTCTTAATTAGTTTGTTACTTTGTTTCTTGCTTGGTTTCTTCTTTCTTAGTTGCTTACAACACAAATGGATCACCTCTAATAATAGGAGGTGATGGAATAATCTAGAGAGATACATACTACTCTATTCTAGAATATTCCTAGCTATCATTTCTTCAATTCTCTAAAACTCCGAAATATTTTAAATTTTTCTTAATTTATCTGAAGCAAATAATTAAATGGTGATGAATTCTTAACAAAATGATCATGAAGCCGAGCAACTTGAAGTATTTTTTCAATTTTCGTCATTTTATCCTTTTCTAATTCTCCTTCTTTAACATGTCGATTTTTCATTCCGTTGTAATATTAAATATGCATATTCTTAAATAAAAATAGCTAAGGAGCGCTCCATATTCCAAATGTGTCTGTTTATTAAGGAATCTATCTATTAATGAAATTAAGTGTTCACGTTTATAATTTTTTTCTTACAATTTTAGTTCTCCTACTAGTACGAGTAATTTTAATTCTAGTAATTTTTAATTTTTCAAATTGTAGTTTGTTTTCCTTCACTACATCTCTTTACAGATTACTACGTGAAATACAAACAGCATTGAAAACGATATTAAAGGATAAGTCGCACATATATGGTATTGACACATTCATAGTACTAGAGGCTATATTATCTTAGTTAGCTACACATATTGTTCTTTAATAACAAATGCATGGGTCTACTGTTATGATTTTTTTTCTAAAAAATAAATACAATGAAAGTGGTAATAATCTTGATAGCATTTTCTATTTTATGATTCGACTTTTTTTTATTAGAAGTTTCACTTTTCCAAGAATTAGTATATGTGCGTCTCTCTCTCTTTATATATATATATATATAGGAGGAAAAAAGAGAGTACCTACCAAGTTGTGCTTTCTAAAGAGGGGGGTGGGGGGGGGGTGGGGGGGCTCGGCATGCTTTGGCCAATGCTGCCCATCTATTTCAAAGTGAAGAGGTGGTGGTGGGGGATTAAAATTCCTTTAGTCAACTTTCTGTATTTTTCCTGCAAGTCAGTAACACAATTATAAAGTAATAGTAAATTCAGTAACTAAACAACACATAGAGTTTTTATACTGGTTCGGAAAACGCCGCCTACTTCCAGTCCCTTTGGTTTCAAGAGTTTCCTTAAGAAGTTGAAGAGAACATAGGAAGTACAAGGTATTTCGACCGTAAATCATATTTGATGTGTGAATCAGAACTTCTCCTTCGACAAAACCTCTACTTGTATGCCTACACTTATTTTTTTTTCCCGAGTTGTATACTCTCTAGAATACAATTATTTTATGAAATACAACAATACAAGTTCAAGTGAATTGCTTGATGAAGACAACTTGATAGAGAAACCAATAGTTGAAAAAGGAAATAGCAGGAAGAATAAAACATAATCAAATTATGTTGCAGAGATTGTTACTGAATGATTTCATTCAATAGTCTTTGTAGCCTTATATAGGTTTACATGTTATGGAATCATATTCCCACTAAACCACTAATGTAATTCCACTAAACCAACACACTTAAACATTATGAACACAGTTATGCAAATACTACACAATAGAAAAACTATCATGAGTTAAAAGAAAACAACTACCAACTGAATGCTAAAATATATTCATACTGCAGACTTAGTAAAACTAAACAATAGGGGCTGATATAATACAACTTTTAACATTCTGTACTTCACAACTAATGTAAAGGCATGTTATATAGATAAGTATACGCTCTTGAAAGGAAAACCCAGGGATATTGATGGATTCCTTGATTGAGGCGATTTGCTGATCCATGTCCATATGAATATTTGCATGGTAAAATTGCTTTCTTGATTGGGGTGATTTGTTGATCCATGTCCATATTAGATATGTGCATGGTAAAATCACTTCTACTTCCTTTTATTGATAATCTTCTAGATTCTTAACTTAATAGTCTCTTGTGATTGTTGATCTTCATATTTCATTAAAGATAGCTTTGGACCTATTCTTTTTTCTTGAGACAACTTTGCTTGATTCTTGGATTAGATTTCTGATCTTCATACTTCATTATAAATCAAGATTGACTCGATTTAACTGTTGCAAGGTTGTGCAAATCCGTATCCTTTGATAATGGAATCATGTCTCTTTTCCTTCTCAGTATTGCGTGCTTGGTTTCATTCCTTTTGGATTTCATTGCCTGTGAAGAGCATGATAAATTATTAAGTGGTGTTTATCAAATAAACTGATTCTATGGAGTTAAGAGTTTTCACCTTTTTGATAATGAAAATTAATTCCCAATTGAATATAGTGTTGAAAGATAGTGAAACTTCTCTAATATTTACGCGTGGCTACCCCTATCTTTATGCTTCCTTGTTGTGTTGGTAGGTCCCCTAGCTATATGAAAAATGTGGTATAGTTGTCCCCCCCCCCTCCCCCCTTGACATAATCAAAAAGAGGAAAAAGAGGGCACACATAATAATGACAAAGAAGAAACGGAGCAGATAATACAAGGGTAACAATTAAGAAGACTATGAGTCTTCAGGAGCAATCCACAGAAAAGAAATAGTGACAAACCCCCATTGGAAGATAGTTCAATAAAAACAGTTAAAAGAAAAAATATCCTAAGTTAGGAGTTAGTAATCATCATGAAGTATTTTAGAGTGTTGATGTTTTTACCATAAAAGGAGTTGTAGGAGCATTCCATATTTTGAGAGAGACTGGAGTAGGATGTCTTGACAGTGACTCCAAGATTAGTGTTAAAGGAGTTGAATCCACTCTTAAGAGCGTCAACTTGTTTACAATGGAGGTTCCTTATTGTTTGCAACCCGCCATAGAAATATACAACTTATCCACGTTAGTACTAGTCTCCTTTTGCAAGCGAAATGCCTTTCAACTGCTTGGTGAAAAGCTTCCAGTTCCCGTTCCACTTCCATAATAGTCTTGAGTTCATCATTATCCTATTGTACGAGGGCAACCGACTCTGCATAAATTTTTGTGGCTTTGATTGTTTTCATATCATTCCATTACAGAGTTATTTTTCACCCACTTTTCTTCTACCTGCACATACCCCATACTAGAGAAAGTACGAGAATCATAAGTAGCATTGATAACAACAAGTATAAACATAGAGATCCACAAGAAGATCAATCAGAATACGTGAGATGTAGCCTATAAGGCAGACTTGCAGAAGCGTTAGTGTGTAAAGCACTTTCTAGCACGTGTTCTTTGAATGTCCAAAGCACTTTCTAGCATGTGTTCTTTGAACCAAACCTCCCAGTTTATATGATATTTCTTGAGGATGTAATAGAGGACAAATACATCAAGAGTCGAGATGTTAATCAAAGATCCCTTCCTACGAATGAGAGTGGTTGAATGTGTGCTAAGATGTGATGTTCGAAGCAAAGAGATAGAGGTCAAAACTTAGATATGTCTGAATCAGTTTCTACCACAACATTCTTTGCCCCTTCTAGAGAAACTTCAATCTCATCGGGCCAAACCCCCTTCATGTAAATAATTACACTAGAAAATTTTGTATGAAACAACAATTCTTTAACAATAATATCTAGGGTTTCCATCTCACCGTTGTTAGTAAAGATGCAAAGATTTGCATAGATAAGTTGAACAACTTTTTTAAAAATTTCAAGACCACACAGACTCAACAACAAGGATAATGTTTTAGCCTTGAGATATGAACTTAAAGGGCAGTTGGAGTCCCTCAGTTGACTGATATTGATAACGTGACCAGGAAAAGTTGGTCGTGTTTTGAAGACATCATACTTGTTATTCTGCTCAATCCCCTAGAAGCGTTGTATGTCTTCTAGAGAAAGGGATTATGTCATATTAGGAGGAGGATTTTTTAGAGCCTTATTCTTGGAAGAAGAGGCTCTTTGTTTGGAGGAGGGATACAATGATCCTAGCAATTCATCATATGAATCAAAGGAGAGGGACAAAATATGAACTTCAGAGGTCCTTCGAGTTCCAGAGAGGGGCCATGGAATTTCTAGGCATAGTTGAATGAGGGAGATAGAAGGAAGAGTGTAAATAAATAGAGAGAGAATAAGAATATGAAAGATTTGGAAAGGAAGAAGGGAAGACAAAAGGAAAGGGTGAAAAGACGGGTAAATATTGAAAAGACAGTTGGTTATGGAGAATAAAAAAGGGTAGAGCAGCATTAAATAAGTTTTGAAACCAAAACAAACATTAAAATCATAAAAGAAAAATAAATGATATCAATTATAGTAGGTAATTCCAAGACAATTTCGAAGAAAACAAACCTTTTTTTCAATTAGGGTGTATAGTAAAAATGTCAACTAATTGATTTTCAGAATCTACGAATTTGAAAGAGGAATCACCATTTTCAACATGATCATGAATAAAATGATGCATAATGTTAATATGCTTTGCCCTAGAATGATGCACAATACATTTTAAAAGTCAAATATCGTTAGTATTATTGCAAAAAATAAGAACAACTACATAAGAAAGATCATAATCAAGTAACTGATGAATCATCAATAATAGTTGAATACCACAACTTCCTAAGACCAGATATTCAGATTCAGTAGTGGTAATTTGACTGGGGTTTTTTTTTTTGGTGCCAGGATAGCAACGATTGATCCAAAATTCGGGATGTTCCACTTTACTTTTATGATCATTATTGTCACCTGAAAAGTCAACCTCTTAATAGCTGATACACTCAAACTTACTTCTCAAATAAGAAGTAAAGTGGTCGTGTAAAATAAATAACCCAACTTGTGAGGTTGGGATCGTTCCCACGAGGAAAATAGTTTAGACTTAACTTCAATCTATTATTACTATTGTTCGGTCAATTACTTCCTTTGAAAGCAAAAACAATAACAGGGGGGTTTTCTATTTCTAAATAAATGAAACTAACTATCGAAATTGAAAGAGACACTTAACAGCTTCGAATGTTGGAGTTTAATCAATTAATCAAAGTAACTAGGATTTACGTGTTCCGCACAGGTTCATAACTCGATAATTCTAACTATAACAATTCTTTCCTAGTATCTTGCATGCAAAGTGATAAATTATGTATTACTAAATCCTTGGTCCGGCATCTAGAAAATTTCACTCCGCACCTTGATCCGGCTACGGGGGTTGCTATCCTAACCCTTATCTTTACCTTATATAAAGCATCATATTCAATATTTGACTAAGTTATTACCTCGTACCAATCAATACTAGCCTATTAGATAGTGTACACTAAATCTATGTTGATAATTCTTTTCATATTATCTACCTCCTTGGTCGGTAAGTAGCATTAAGGCGAGTTCTAACGTTGGCCATCCGTTAAAATGATTTCTAAGCGAAAGAATTATTAATACATGCAAGACACTATTCTAGAATTGTTATTTTAGTCTTATTTGCCTATGTTTCCCACAACCCTAGTTATGGAGTTTAGTTACTCATATTCATAATCACAATATTCAAATATATGATATAAGAATTCATTTACTTACTTCAATGCGAAAGAAAATAATCCGAAAGTTCGCTTGATTAATCAACAAAAATCACCAACAATAACTTACAAGAATCTCAAAGTAATCAAGAATCTCACAAAAAGTCTAATGATAATCAAAGGCCTAACCAAATAATCCAGAGTCTAACCTAATAATACAGAATCTAACCCCAAAAACAAGGTTTTTCGAACTATTTATAGAAAATAAAAACCTAAGTAAACAAGGATTTTAATTGCTGGAAATCTGTCAAAACGCGGCTGGGTCGACGGACCTCGTGACGGATTGTCGTGGTCACGACGGACCGTCACGGACTCCGTCGTCCCATACTTGTGCAATTTCTTCTACTGCTCTCTTCATTACCATCGACGCCAAGTATGACGGATCATCACAGGCACAATGATCCGTCGAGGGTGTACGTTCCAAAACACTTAAACTCTTGTAATATGGGTACTGGGACTACTTCTCTGAACTTCATGACGAACCTGCAGGACGGACCGTCATAGACACGACGCACCGTCACGGACTTTGTAACCCCACACTTGTCAGACTTCCCCTTCTTCCTTCAGTAGCTGCACTACGCTGCCACCTACGGACCGTCACAAGCATGATGGACCGTCACAAGATCCGTAGGTGGTCTCTTCTTCATTTTTTTGCTCAAAAACCTCCGCATTCTTTGGACATATTTCCTGCAAATAAGGAGAAAATTATATAAAAATTAGCACAAAAAGGCTTTTGGACACACTAAACATAAGGAAAAAGTATTAATAATACCATGAAACCACGGTATATAAACACCCTCAACTTAAATTCGTTGTTTGTCCTCAAGCGACGCACTATGACTCAATACACAATCTTTGTACAATAGTATCCATGTTTTATCTTTTGCAATCATTTGTCTATCAATCCGATTAATCTCATCATAATTCTGCATACTATCACTATTAGGCTTGCATTATGTGGAATCAAACCATGACACAGCTCACCGAGGTGCTAATATTTCTTGTAATGCAACTAGTGTCCTCACTTCAAAACAAAATCCTCATTTTTCATATAATGATTTCAGTTTGAGTATAAGGATTACTTTTCAACAGTCACTCTCAGAACAAATTCACACTCATTCATACCTATTGCCATAAGCTTGCCCTTATTTTTACTGCTTTAAGTTCGCTATAGAACCCTTAGGATCACGATAGGACTTTCTTAGCTTGTAACATAGGCTCAGGGTCAGGTAGGGTATATTTAGGTATACTTTAGTGACTTTTTTCCCTCCTTGACATATCGGCTAAACATACCATTTTCTATCATTTTATCTCTCCCAGTTTCTCATATTCTGTCACCTTGCTATATTCTCTTCTTTCTTCATTTGTGTAAGTGACTCTCTTCTTTTCTTGCTTGTATTTCTTGTATATTTTTCTTTTTCTTTACTTTTCTTTCAACTAAATCTTGAGTCACTTTACTTTTGTTCTCTCTCTCTCTTTGTTCTTTCAACCCCACTTTCCAGAGCATTCCTCATAATAGCCACCCTCAACTCATGGCTTTGCCATGAGTCAAAGTACACAATACCCAAAGTTGGGTTAGGGCCATAACGAAGGTTGTTTACTGCATTAGCCACCCTCAACTTATGCTTTTGGCATAAGATGAGGTGCACATGTCCAAGGAGGGACCAGGGCCAACACATTATTCCCAGAAAAGATTAGCTGGGGTGAAAAAGAAAGGTCTAACTTAAGCTCAGATCATTTGGATAAAAGAAGGATAAATTTCATTTGGTTTTCTTTTATTTAGCCTAAAAATGGGCTATATTGAATAAGGGCCTATGATCCTTTCCTAATTGTCTATTACAGCTTACTTTTAGTAGGACTAACCAGACAAGTTCTAGCTCAGTACAAATAGTGGACTATTCAAATCTTCCTCACACTCACTTGACATCTCATCACTCTACCAGATTATCAGACACCTAGTTCAAATTTTAGACTTAGGGTAATGCAGTGGTGTACCTCTATGTCATGCTTAGAGCCACACATTTATCATTTACTATGCCTAGTCATGCATCATTTTCCATTTTATCAAGATATCATTTTAGCCCTCATGCTCCAGAATTAAACTATGTACACAAGATATAGACATGTCGGTTCAACAGAAAAAGTAATCAGTCTTTGGGGAAAAAGAACACAGGCAAGAAAACCTCAAAAGAGGATAGTGAATTTGGCTACTCAGACTTCACCCTAGCACTCACTTTTTATTTACCCCACCCTCAACAAAAAGACATGCAATTGTCCCCAATGCAAAAAATTGAAATACTAGAGTGGTAGGTGAAGCAAACCTAGGGTGCAAAGCGCCGACGATCAGCAAGCGGGTGAGTTCAGTTCCCGGAACCCACTTCCTCTGTAATCTGAACACCCTCAGTGGTGTCCTCAGCAACAGCAGCACTATTAGCAGTGCCTCCCGCTATCTCAACAGTTCGGGAGCTAGACGCCTAAGCCGCTAAATCTCCTACTCTCATCTGGCGCGCCTCCTCCTCAGCAAGCGAGGCTCTCCTCGCAGCCTCCATCTCACGACGCTCCTTCTTCCGTGCTCGTGCCTCATCCTCCACTCGACCCCTACGCCTCTTGGCATGCTCTCGAGGGGGAGGTGGTGGAAACTTTGAGGTGGCGAATAGGGTCGCCAACACTGTGTCTTCGGCAGGCTCGACAGAAGGGGCCTCAGACTCAGGCACCCTAGCCTCAAAGATCATGTCAATATATGCGCAAAGATTGTCGATCGTAGCTTGAAGGGTCGACATATACACCAGAGGAGCTGGCCGAGCTAGCACCTGCAACTCAAAAGCGTCCAAGCGTTGGTGAACCTCAAGATCTTCCGCTTTGTGTGCTGGACCATTTTCTTCTCAAAGCGCTCTTCTGCCTCGGTAATAGACCTCTGTATCCACGACAGGATATGATGCAGAGGTGTATCCATTTGCGCCTCTAATTTTTGGACCCTAGCAAGCGGGACCATAGCGGGTAAAGGGGCTGTGCGAGAGGAGCTCGGGGCAGTGCTACTACACGGGATAGACTCGATTGGGGTAGTGTAAGTGGAAGCCGCCTGCGTAGCCGTGCGAGCCTGGGATAACCGTATCAGCCAGATCGTTAGCAAGTGGGGGCAGCTCTGGACGGGGCCCTC
The DNA here is from genome assembly GCA_027705065.1 of Solanum peruvianum. NCBI lineage: Eukaryota > Viridiplantae > Streptophyta > Magnoliopsida > Solanales > Solanaceae > Solanum > Solanum peruvianum. Next base: position 60,777 of record JAKWJD010001332.1, on the reverse strand, counting down.
TTCGTGGAGCCAACTCATTGGCCTCATCTCCGATGAGGCGTCATCAACAGTGCCTAGAGGGGTCTTGAGCTGATCAACGTGCCATATAGGCACACCTGCGGACCTGTAGAGAGAAAAGATCATGCACGGGAAAGGGTAAGTAGTTCTGAACTTAAAAGCCTTCTCGTGCATTACTGCCTGTAGAAGCCACGCAAAATCCACCTCGGACCCAGCTATCATCGCCGCCATCAGTACTGCTCGATCCCATATGACGATATTATCAGCGGCTGTGGGGGAAAGGCAGTGGCGGACAATCAACCACAAAAACATTATCGTGAAAGTCAGGTTGGCCTTCTTGATGGCCCCCTTCGGCTCGGTCACCCAGTCGGCACCCTCTCCATCAACGGACAAGTGCAGGGCCATCCACCTCTTGGTGGTCTCTCTCAGTGATGGCTCACGCAGGAATTGGCCATCTTTAACAATCTGCCATCGGTAGTCAAACTCGGCAGTGAGAGGGGTTTGATTAGCATCAACACTCTCTCCGTATAGAAACCGACGGATTGCAGGCAGGGAAATCTCAAACTGAACGCCCCGTACTCGGACCTGCTCCAGTGGGGCTTGTTTGGCGGGGGCAGCCCGCCTATCAATCTGTGATCGGAGAGTCGCTACGTAGGATGCATAGAACTCTCGGACCAGCTTTCACCATAACGTCCCAACGGACGTGCTGTCCACTCCAGTCGATGTCTTGTGAAGAGATGGTGGATCTCAGGGATCGTTGGGAGACTCGTTGTAAGGACCCACCACTTCAATGTGAGTGTTCGAGTCATAACTCCTTTGTCATTCAGGAACTTTGAGTCGGAATAGACTTGAAATTTCCCGTCGACACACCACCGGTTGGGCTGCTCAGTAGCCGGGGTGAGGGCATGAGCTGGTGAACCGGGTGTGGATTTCGAACTATCAGCCTCATCAGACGAGACCGACGCTGTAGTGATGGCGGGTGAGGGAACCTCAATAGAGCCGAAGGCTTTGTCTGACCACGAAACTCCTAAGGAGCCAGACGCTTCTTCTTCATTGTTCACTGACCCAGAAGGTGTGCCGGTCAGTGTGCGCTCCTCATTAGACTGGGAGGCAGTGACTACGCCGGACGCCACCTTTTTGGGTGTGGCTCTGGACGCACGTGCAGCATGGGAAGGGGTGGAAGTGCCTGGGGGCACGTACTCGGGGTCACGCTCATCATCAGAGCCAATGACCAGGCGGGCAGACGGGGCGACAGACTTCGATTGCCCGCGTGCATAGACTCGATCTTGTTTTAATGCCATCGTAGATAGTACCTGTAAAAGATAAATATTAGTAGTAGAAGTAGCAAACAAGACAAGCAAAACCATACAAAAAAAATTAAACTAAAATAACATTTCTATAGTAACAGTGAAACACGACGGGCCAGGTGATGGCTCATCGTGACTATGACGGACCGTCATGGTGTCTGTCGTATCTTACTTAGACTTTGCTTATATGGAGAACCCTGAAGGAGAGTCTCTAACAAGTATGACGGTATGTGGAGGACGGACCGTCACAGGTAAGACGGTCCGTCGTAGGTGTCCGTCAGAGGACACTTGAAAAAAAATATGAACATCCTTAGGAGAGGGGTCTCTGAAAATCATAACAGTCATGCAGGACGGACCATCGTGGGTATGATGGTCCGTCGTACTTGTACGTTTGAGAACACTTAGAAAAATGGAGAGAGACCCTTAGGAACAGGGTCTCTGACAACCAGAATGGTTGTGCAGGACGGACCGTCGTAAAGACGACGGTCCGTCACATGTGTCCGTTGGAGGAAACTTAGAAAAAGTGAGAGACCCTAAGGAATAGGGTCTCTGACAACCCGAACGATTGTGCAGGACGGACCGTCGTGGGGATGACGGTCTGTCGCATATGTCCATTGACGGACACTTGCATAAAATTGGACAGTGTGGTGTTAGGGCTTTTGGAATGGACCCTACGACGGTCCGTCATGGGTACGACGGTCGGTCATCGAGGTCTCGTTCTGTAAATCAGTGACAGAACTGGGGGTGCCCCATTCATCCCCTATGACCCAAATTGAATTGGTAGTGTTTGAACCTACATTTGTCTAACCCAAATACCTAGTAAACTAGCAATGCTAAAGCACCTATTTCTAGGGTTGTAAACACGGCAATTTCAAAGATTTTTAACCTAGGTCAGATAGAATTTTATATCAAAAAAATGAACATATCAAGAAGAACTAGGCTAATACTAATTGATAAACAAAAATGCAATATAAATGAGTAGAAATTAGAGACATATACCTGAGAATTGGAGACAAACAAGAGGAAAAGGTACTTGATGATCACGTAGACACCCACAACAACAGCTCTCTGACTAATAGATGAGGGCTTTTAGGATTTTGGAAAATATGGGAAAAATGATCGGTTGAAGAGAGAGATGGTTTTGGAAGTTGAAAAGGGAGGGATATAGGAGGAAGAGTGAAGGAATGGGGTGAAATGAAGGGTTGGGGTTTTTAAATGTTGAACTTTTTTTAAAAAAACCAGCCGGGTCGAGTCGGGTATGCCTCATTAAGGACGCGACGATTCCACGACGACGGTCCGTCTCATATGTGATGGTCCGTCGTTGGTTACGTCACCTGTGCCCTAGTATGAAAGTAACAGAAAGACGTACCTGGCAGGACAGATTCATGTGACGGTCTGTCACAGATGAAACGGTCCGTCGCTGTATCCGTCAGTGATTGCTACAGAGTAATTTTCTGCAGAATTTCATGGTGATGCGCATGCAAATTAAAAACCCATTAGTAGAAAATGCTACCATTACTAGAAAGAAAAAAAACTATAGGTATTGGGTTGCCTCCCAACAAGCGCCTGATTTAACGTCGCGGCACGACTGAGTACACTTGATTACTCAGCCTTCATCAAGATGGTATGTCTCTGTCACTTCAGTAACCGATGCAGTATGCCCAAAATAGAGTTTTATTCGTTATCTATTAGCCTTAAACCGCACTCCCTCCTTGGTTTTTAACTCAACTACTCCATGAGGGAATACTTGGGTGATCAAGTAAGGGCCATCCGTTTGGACTTGAGCTTGCCCGGAAGACAAGGTAACCCAGATCTATCTAAAAGTACCAAATCCCCAACCATAAACTCTTCTTTTGCAATTTTTTCTTCATTCTCCTTCTTCATCTTTTCTTTGTGGGATATGGCTGATACCGATTGGAGCTCACCACTCTGACTCATGGTCCTACAAACGTTGAAGGTCGTTTCTTCATTGTTCAACCAAAATTTCATCTGCCCCTTTTCCATATCAACTACGGCTCTACCTGTAGCAAGGAATGGCCTCCCAAGAATAATAGTCACTTCAAAATCGACTTCACAATCAAGAATAACAAAATCTGCCGGAAATATGAATGACTCCACTTTTACTAGCACATCATGTAGTATCCCTAAAGGCCTTTTCACTGTTCGATCAGTCATCAGTAGCCGCATCGCAGTCGGTTTTGGATCACCCAAACCCAATTTCTTGTAAATCGACAGTAGCATAAGATTTATGTTTGCCCCCAGATCACATAATGCTTTCGCAAAATGTAATGACCCGACTGTACAAGGAATAGTGAATGCACCCGGATCTTCTTTCTTTTGTACGAGAGATCTTGTAGCAATAGCACTACAATGCTGCAGTCTATCATCATCCTCGAAAGTGACCAATCTTTTCTTTGTAACCAGATCTTTCATAAACTTGGCATAACCGGGCATTTGTTCAAGAGCTTCTACCAAAGGGACATTGATAGAAAGCTGCTTCAGCATTGTTATAAAATGCCGATATTTACCATCCTTGGTCTTTTTCACTAATCTCTAAGGGAAGGTTGGTGGTGGTATAGGCATGGGAATTACCTTCATAGGGACTTTTGCATCTTTTCCAGTGCTCTCTTCTGCTTCACCACTACCCTTTACCATCTTATCATCATCCTTTCTCACTTTTTCCTCAATAGACGGCATAGGTGGGTCAATGGTTTGCTTCCCACCATGAGTGGTGATTGCCATACAGTGTGCATCATTTTTCGGATTTTGGACAGTGTTGCTAGGAAGAGTGCCCGTTTGCCGTGTGTTCACAGTCACAGATAATTGGGCCATTTGAAACTCGATTTGCTTAATCGATATTGCATGTGTATCGACTTTTTTCCCAATACCTGCTAAATCACACCTTAACTCTTTAATGTGCTCATAACTAGCATCGAACCTCCTCATTATTTTGTGCAACATATCTTCAACTCGCGCCATACTATCCCCACCATCCTTAGGAGTAACTTCACGATTTTGAGAAGGGGCATAGGGCCCATTCCTATCATTCCTGTTACCGTAGTTACCCTTGTTGAAGTTGTTGTCGTGGTTGTAGTTTCCATCTCGGATATAATGACCCTCACGGTTGTAGTTACCATAGATCCGACCTTGGTTCCCTTGACCTTTGCGCCAATTATCCTGATTTGAGCATTAGGCGCTCGGTCGGAAACCCCCTGTATGCTCATTTACTGCATAGGTGTCCTCCGCATAATATCATTCATCATTAGGTGGCGGTGATTTCGACAAATACTTGACTGCATTTATCATTTCTGCACCCCCAGTGACATGTTTTAGTACCAACCCAAGCTCAGTTCTCATCTGAGCCATTTCTTCATGAATCTCATCTGTGGCTGGGTTGTGAGTTGACTGTACTGCGAAGGTATTTCTACCGGTATCTGTTTTCCTAGTACTCCAAGCTTTATTATTCCAGGAGATTTTTTCAGCAATCTCAGCATAAGGACACTCCCCATAAGATCCACCTGCTATAGTGTCCAACACCGTTTTATTGTTATCATCCTGTCCCTGATAGAAGTATTCCTTCAATGACTCATCATCTATACGGTGATTTGGGACACTTCTCAAGAACGAGATGAATCTATCCCAAGAACTACTAACTGACTCTCCTGGTAGTGCCACAAAGTTGTTCACTCTGTCTTTGTGGTTTAGTTTGTTGGAGACCGGATAGTAGCGTGCTAAGAAGACATCCCTTAGTTGGTCCCAAGTGAAAATTGAGTTGTAAGGGAGCTTAGTGAACACTATAGCAGCCTCTCCTGTCAGTGAGAGAAGAAACACTCTAAGCCCTATTACATCTAAGTCTAAGTCAGGCTTCCCTACACATCTTTTACACACTGCCCTTACCTTAGCTATATGAGCATGTGGATCCTCAGAAGGTAGCCCTGAAAACAAACCTCGGCCAGTGAGCATTTGCATCAGGCTACTAGTTACCGCAAAAGTATGATCTGGTGGTAAAGGAGGCAAGACAAGTGGCCCATCAGAGTCTGCTATGTTGTCATAGCCTCTCTAATATGCTAGGGGCCGTGGAGCGGGATTTTGTTCCCCCTGTTGGTGTTCACCCGGAGCATCGGGTAACAACTGACCATGAACATCAACCGGAGCTGGGATGTTCTGGTTTGGATAATCATCATTGATGCCCAAGTTTTGATTCATGTTGCGTAGTGTACACTCTAATTCGTGATCGTAGGGAAACAAGGGTTCTCTTCCTCTCCCTGTATTTGGCATACAAGGAGGTTAGTTCTGCACAAATCAAAAACAATAAAACAAAGTAAAATCAAGAAAATATAAACTAAACTGTAGTAATAAGTTTAAGTTAATCTAAAAGCTACTTTCCCCGGCAGCGGCGCCAAAATTTGATACGCTCAAACTTACTTCTCAAATAAGAAGTAAAGCGGTCGTGTCAAGTAAATAACCCAACTAGTGATGTTGGGATCGTTCCCACGAGGAAAATAGTTTAGACAAAACTTCAATCTATTATTACTATTGTTCGGTCAATTACTTCCTTTGAAAGCAAAAACAATAAAAGCGGAGTTTTCTATTTCTAAATAAATGAAACTAACTAGCGAAATTGAAAGAGACACTTAACAGCTTCGAATGTTGGAGTTTAATCAATTAATCAAAGTAACTAGGGTTAACGTGTTCCCCACGGGTTCATAACTTGATAATTCTAACTATAACAATTCTTTCCTAGTATCTTGGATGCAAAGTGATAAGTTATGTATTTCTAAATCCTTGGTCCGGCATCTAGAAAATTTCACTCCGCACCTTGGTCCGGCTACGTGTGTTGCTATCCTAACCCTTATCTTTACCTCATATTAAGCATCGTATTCGATATTTGACTAAGTTATTAACTCGTACCAATCAATACTAGCCTATTAGATAGTGTACACTAAATCTATATTGATCATACTTTTCCTATTATCTGCCTCCTTGGTCCGGCAAGTAGCATTAAGGCGAGTTCTAACGTTGGCCATCCGTTAAAAAGACTTCTAAGCGAAAGAATTATTATTACATGCAAGACACTATTCTAGAATTGTTATTTTTGTCTTATTTGCCTATGGTTCCCACAACCCTAGTTATGGAGTTTAGTTACCCATAGTCATAATCACAATATTCAAATATATGATATACGAATTCATGTACTTACTTCAATGAGAAAGAGTAAAATCTGAAAGTTTGCTTGATTAATCAACAAAAATCACCAAAAATCACTTACAAGAATCTCAAAGTAATCAAGAATCTCACAAAAAGTCTAATGATAATCAAAGGCCTAACCAAATAATCCAGAGTCTAACCTAATAATACAGAGTCTAACCCCAAAAACGAGGTTTTTTGAACTATTTATAGAAAATAAAAACCTAAGTAAACAAGGATTCTAATTGCTGGAAATCTGTCAAAACGCGGCTGGGTCGACGGACATCGCGACGGATCGTCGTGGTCACGACGGACCGTCACGGACTCCATCGTCCCATACTTGTGCAATTTCTTCTGCTGCTCTCTTTATTACCCTCGACGGCAAGTATGACAAATCGTCACAGGCACAACGGTCCATCGAGGGTCTACGTTCCAAAACACTTAAACTCTTGGAAAGAGGTTACTGGGACTACTTCTCTGAACTTCATGACGAACTTGCAGGACGGACCGTCATAGACACGACGGACGGTCATGGACTCCGTAACCCCACACTTGGTCAAACTTCCCCATCTTCCTTCAGCAGCTGCACTACGCTGCCACCTACGGACCGTCACAAGCATGACGGACCGTCACAAGCTCCATAGGTGGTCTCTTCTTCATTTCTTCGCTCAAAAACCTCTGCATTCATCTTTGGATATATTTCCTGCAAATAAGGAGAAACTTATATAAAAATTAGCAAAAAAGGCTTTTGGACACACTAAACTTAAGGAAAAAGTATTAATAATACCGTGAAACCACGGTATATCAATAGCCAATTAAATCAAAATGTGATGAGTAAGGATACCAAAGACCTAAGTCTAAATTTACAATCAAATAGCAAATAATCTTCTTTATGGTAGTAAGATGTGACTACTTTGTAGCAGATTGAAACCTCGCACACTTGCATACACTGTACATGATATTTGTCTTGCTGGCAGTATGATAAAGTAGTGATTTAACCATTTCTTGATACATATTTTCATCCACTTCTTTACTTGGTGCTTCTGTTTCAAGGCAAGTGGATGGAATCATTTGAGGGCCAAACATTTTTCCCTTTTCAAGGCCAGAATTTTTGATCAATTTCTTTGTACATTTAGTTTTACCGATAAATTTCCATTTGTTGACTCCTTGATATTTAGTCGGAGGAAGAATGTGAGTTCTCCCATTAGACTCATTTCAATTTCTGCTTTCATAAGATTTGCAAAGTTGTCAACAGAGCGAGGTTAGAACTTCCAACGATAAAATCGTCAACATATATTTGAACTATATGAATATGTATACCATATCTTTGAATAAAAAGAGTTGAATCAATTTTCTCGCTTTGAAATTCATTTTAAAGTAAAAGAAACTTAGTCTCTCATCCCAGGCTTTGGGATTCTATTTGAGACCATAAAGCGCTTGGGAAAATTTGTAAAAAGAATCAAGGCGAGAAGGTTTTTCAATCCCGGGAGTTATTGGACAAAAACTTCTTTTTTTTTTGAAATAATTTAAAGAACACTTTTACAAAAACTTCCCCACCATAATCTCTATTGATCGTAGAGATGAAGCATCCATCTTCTCTTTGTACTTTCCCACAAAACACTTTAAAGTTAGAGAAATCTTTGTTTTTATGAGATACAAACATTATCCAAGTGAATCTTCAAAAGTTGTCAATGATGACGAAAGCGTATTTCTTACAACCGATGCTAGAAATACGACTAGGACACAAAATATCCATATGAAAAAGTTGCAAAGGTTTAGTAGTACTAACAATATCCTTGTTATTGAATGCAAAACGACTTTGCTTACCAAGTTGACAAACTTCATATATACGGTCCTTTTCAAATTTTAAATTTTGAAGTCTAGTGATTAATTCATGTTTCGGACAATTTTTCTAAGGCATTCACGCTTGCACGACCGTGTTTTTTGTGCCATAGCCAAGAATCATTTGATATTGCATTTAGACATGCAAGTGTTGGTAAATCCTCATTGTTTAGCATGTATATATTATCAACAAAATCTCCAACTATTGTGATGTCCTTTGTCACATATCTCATTGTCACGACTGAAATCTAAACCCCAGACGAGACCGGCGTCGTTGACCTCTCAGAGGTCGCAGAAAAGCCTACTTACGTCATTCTTACTTTACATAGGTTAATTTTTAGCAGAAAATTTGAAACTATTTGTTTCTTAACATACTTATAAAAACATTTATCATTAATACGTAATTTTTCACCATCAACCATCTAACATTAAGATATAAGCAACTGAAAGAAATAGTTCAATTCTTATTAAGTGTATAATTGCCAAAATGACACCAATACATAGTCTGAATAAAAACAGGAAAGAAACGCTAGTGGTCATGCTCCACAAGCTCAACTCTAAAACTAATCTAGAATATAAAACAACAGCATCCTCAAAAGCATGAGGACCTACCAAAGCCGGATGAATGTTGAACGTCCGGATAACTACAACGAAGATCCTGTAGCTCTATCGTCCACCTGTGCCTGCACCTAAAATATTAGAGTTTGTATAGGGTTAGTACACACTTGTACCAAGTATGGGTATATACAAGAACCCACCAAGGACATGCATGAGAAAGAATAACTCTTTCCTAACAACATGATTTTTGGAGGTCAAGTCAGTGGACTTGCCAATTTGAGATTAGGAAGGTTTCTAAATTTGGGTTAGGAAAGTCATTGAGATTTCCAGATTTGGAATAGGAAAGTTATGCCATGAGAATAACATACATCATCATACTTTTCATATTGTCACACAGCAGATAACATTTACACATAGCACATATCATATAGCATACAACACATTTTGCATGTAGCACATAACTTCTTTAATATCATTCATTCATATGCCATGAGACCTTGGAATCATGGACTTAACTTCAAGACATCCTAGAAATGAGGGCTCAACAGATGGGACAACATCTAGGATGTCTTTATTAGCAATCACAGAGACTGCTTCGTTCCTTCATACGTACTCCATTTTATTTCATTCATAGGCCAGTGTAAACACCAGCTATACCTAGGATGTAGTTTAAGACTTTCATTAAGGTCGTTGTGCAATGACCAAGAATGACCTAATGTCATTACTTTAATCTAAATCACCCTTTGATTATCCTATCCTAACACCTTTCGTATCATTCATTTCATTATGTGCATCATTTGAGGCTGGCCTCATTATTTCATTGGGAACATTAACTTTAACCGACATAGATCATGTGAGCATCATGAAATCCAGTGTCTCCCCCACACCTAAAAGGGGTGGAAACACCGGCCAAAGTGACCCAAAACATGCTAGCATACATGGGAATTTAATCCCGCCAGATCCCTATATTGGCTGTATAGGTTTGAAGACTAGAAGATGTAAGGAGACCCATACGCGACAAGCTGGACAGTCTCATCTCATGAGAGTTACGTGAACCTCCGTCCTTCCTGAAAGAAGGCATCACCGATCACATCTAGCCTATTGATGCTCAGTATAAAGTTCCATTTCATTCATCTCATGCGTCATTGAAGATGGCTTCTAGTATGAGGACATTTTAGCTCATTAGATGATTTCTCATCTCATCATTAATATTAAGAGTGTTAAGCTCAATACATTCTTTAAAGTGTTCATATAGACTGGTCTCCTCATTATCTTACACTCTCATAGGTGAGTACGTTTTGGTAACATTTACTTAGGCTCATTTGAGATTATTTTCATCATTACATTAGCCTCATATCATGTTTTCACCATATTCCATAACTTTAGTACATTTACTCTTCATAATTACTCACCCCTTTACGTGAATGTTCATTTCATCATATTCCAATGCACTTTGCCATTTAGAGTATTTCACACTCTTACTTAACCTCTTATAGGTTTACATCATTTCATCACATAAATCTTAGGTTCACTTACATTTAAAATTATGCTAGACTTATGAGTCAACACATACAAGCCATGAGGCTTCATTCATAGTTTGTCTAAGTAATTTATGTTTACCCAAGATTATGTGGTACAAGACTTATGCATCTTGTAGATATAACAAGATATTGATTTTGATCTTTAGAGGAAGCATTCAGTAAATATTTACTTACGTATGACTTATATGTCAATACAGAATTGGGCAAGGGAACCCGACTTCGAATCCCTTGGACAACACTTAGTTAATTTTCTTTCACCTAATTTTGGATTTACATTTCGGCTTGGGGAACCCGATTTCGAATCCCCTCACTAGCATTATTTTTTCCTTTCTTTTTACCTCCCCTCGATTCACCTTAAGTGTTTTAAGCATTAGGGGATACGGGATCGAACCCCCATAGCAACATTCATTTATTTTTCTTTTTCCTAAGTTTTTCCATGTTGGTCGAGAGGAGGTGGATTCGAATCACACTCCTCTAATTATTATTATTATTTTAATTGCTCTCCTTGTCTCCTCCTTCATCCAAGAGGTGGTGGGTTTGAATCCCACTCCTCTCATTATTTTTAGGGAAAATTGTATGTAATAGCAAACTAATAACCTAAAATAAATGGAGTAGCTAGAGTTAATTTAATTGTTCTCCATAGCAAAACATTTGCAAAATATTGCCAGGTGCCTCTCTCCCAAATATCTTGCTCGCCACTCTCCTCCAATTTCTCGCTCGCTTCCTCACTTTTTATACAAACATAAGTGTATAAAAATTGATTCTAATTGTATAAGGCAAAGAAAATTGTATAAATACATATATTTTTGTTCTCCTTTCTCCCCTCTTCCAGATCTTGCTCGCCACTCTCCCAAATCTCGCTCGCCACCCTCGCCTTTCTCACTTATACAAACACAAGCGAAATGTATAAATTGCCTTTCTGTTTGTATAAAGCGTGAGAAAATTGTATATAGACATGCAAGTACATATATTTTCGTCCTATACACCTATAATTATACAATAAAATACTCCCCTGCCCAGTTTATTTTGCCTTTCTCTCTTTCTCGTTTTCTACTATTTTCAAATTGTATATAATTTCTCTCTTTCTCGTTTTATACAATTCGATTCAATTGTATATTCCTTGTCAAGTCTATTTTGTCTTTCTCGTTCCCTAATTTTATATAAATTCAAATTGTATATAAATCGTTCTATACACTTATAATAATAGAATTCATTTTATACACTTCGTTTTTATACAGTTCTCTGCTCAAGTGTCTTTCTTTTTCTTGTTTTAAACACTTCGTTTTATACAATTTGCTTCAACTGTATATGTATAGCGAATTATACAGATTCTATGTTTGTTATGGAGCGCAATTATGCAAACTTTGCTTTAGAATACAAATATGAATTTTTAATTTGCTATATGTGAAAGTTTCCCTTATTTTTATTAATTTAAAATTTCTCTTTTACTCTCTTGTTTGTCCTTGAGGTTGTGGGTTCAAATCCCACACCTCTCTTTTTTTTTCCAGCTTTCATGTAGTGAAGTCTTGGGTTCAATCCCCACTGACCTCACATGTTTTAAATTTATTTTTAAAATTCTCAAACTTCAAGTATTCTGGCCAAAAACTCCATCACCAAGTGCTGGAAATTTTAAATTTTTTAGCCTTTATTTATAAACATTTCATACATTCGTTTTGTGGATTTTCACAATTTGTTTTATGTGTTTGTAGGTGTAGATTCATTGTTGTTTTAGCTTAGATTTTTCCACTTAAGCTCATCCACCTTACACTTCATTTAAACAGCACAATTTACACACCTTATGCACAATAATTCCAATCATCAAACAAGCCATTTTATGACTTCAAAATGGAGGACAACAACAAACATTTTACGCCCACGAAATCACAAAGAACATCATATTTCACACTTAGCTACCAACAACCATACGAACAACATGATTTCTAACCTAATTTGGATTGAAATCGGAAGGAGACTAGGGACAAGGAATTCGACAATAAAGGGGACAACCCTAGTTTTATACGTTGAATTTTGTAGAAAGAAATTTCTCTTGGAGAAAGGATTCCAAGAGAGAAAACCCATACCTGGTTATAGCTTTCCACACCTTCAAAGTTCTACCCAAATCCTCCACTTTTCCTTCAACACGATCCCGTCAAGAAGATGATGTAAATTTTTCGTTTCTTAAGTTAGGTTGCTTGTTTGTATATTTTTTTGTAAGTTCTTTGAGTGTAGAGAACTTTTGATTGTTTTATAATTTTATTTTTCTTTTTTTGCAGCAAAGAAATCAAAATGGACGAGAGAGAGAGAGAGGTTTAGGTGTGTGAGTGAGTTTGTGTGAGATAGTGCCTCTTAAAACTATGATAGTTGGAAGACTTAGTCAATTTAATTTAATAATTAATAATTAATAACTAAAAATCTGATTTCCACTTTTTTTAATCAGCCAGTAATTAAATAATATTAATTAATTACATTAATTTACCCACTTTAATAAAAACAATTTAATTCATTGCTTCCACCTATGTTCGAACCCGGGTGGAGCAAGACTTTACTCTTAGAGCCCATTTGCGGCACTCTCTCCCCAAAATACCCCTCCATCTTATTATTTAATAATTAAATGTATATTAAGGGTAATTACGATATTACCCTTATCCTGGTAAAAGACCATTTTACCCCTAGACCCTCCAAACTTAAGATTTTCCCCTTTTTAAGTCCGGTAAAGACTCTTCCAGGTAAAATCTTCAGATTCAGGATCCCTACATTGCTGGACCCAACCTTTCCTAGCTGAACTAACTCCCCATATTAGTTGGCTTGGCTGTTGCAAGGGTTCAGAGGCCTGGTTCTATGCTCATCAATCTGTGTGAACCCGGTCTAATCGTAGGCATTCTAGACACATTAAGCATTACTTATCTTATACATTTTTAGGGTTGTTACACTCATGATTCAAGTTGTAGCATTAAATGAGACTTTGAATCCAATAATGTATAGTTGACTGATGCTAAGCAGGTTGTGATTAAGTCCTTCCACTAGGTATACTTCTGATATATCACATGACGAGATAAGAGTGATTGATCCGACTCCTACTACTTCTCTTTTTGCGTTGTCGTCAAATCGTATATATCCTCCATCAATTTTGTTAAGAGTTTTGAAATTTCTTCCATTCCGTACTTATCTCTTGAACATCCAGTGACTATCACCAAAATTTCCTTTTTGTTGGTTATTTTGGTATGCTCCTACAAAATAATTATATTAATTTCTTTTAGGTATCCAAGTATTTTTGGGTCCTTGACGGTTAGGATTAACAACTTTTGGTCTCCAAATCCATTTTATAGAAGAAAATTTTCTACAGTTAATAGATTTGTGACCAATGTCAGCACAAGTATAACAAAAGTTTCAGCATGATGAATTGAGGGGAAATATTTGTTAGATACAACGGATCCATGGTTAGGGGAATTTATGATGAGGTTAAGTTAGATCTATTAGATCTAACTAAAGCTATGACTAGGAGAACTTCTAATGCTATTCAGTTTCAGCTTTACTTACTCTAGTTCATTCTCTAGTAATTCAACTTCAATTTGACTTTATGCTAAATGTATTTTCCATTCCTTCTTTTATTCAGCGATTTTATTGTATTCGTCGATTACTTTCTGCAATTCGTCACTAACCATATCCAAGGATTTTTGTAAGTTATTACTGTAACACCCTAAAACGAACTGAGGTGAACTAGTGCTTTATAAATGTTTCATGAGTTAGTTTTGAGTAAAAATGATTTATAATGATGTTCTTAGGCAGTGTGTAAAGTTTGGAGGTAAAACATCCAAGAACGTCCATGACGTTCGGAAGGTGTGCCTTAGAAAGTGCTTCTGTGTCTTCATGTGTTTTAGTGAGTTTTAATAAAAATTGATGTAGGATTTTCCTAATGCCTGTATGACTTAGTATAGTGGTTAAACGTCAAGGTACGACCCCACCTAGGATCCACGAGGGGCCCTATCCTCCATCCATTTTGCAGGATGCTGCCAAGCATTGACCATTGACGACCACAAGGGATGGACCGTGGTCAACCAACGGCCCGTCGACTGGACCTTCATGTCTAACAAAGTCTGCACATGATAGAGCCTCATTCCTAATCTACAGACCCCATCGATGGGGCGACGGTCCGTTTGTGAAGGGTGAAGGTTGGTGCCTGCAAAAGCTGTCACGAAATCTGCCTTGGCTTGGGATGTTTTGTAAATTCACTCCAAGTCTTTTGTGAACCGAGGATTATATTTTTAGGGTTTTTAAGGTATATAAAATTGGTTTTAAGTCCTAGTCCTAGAAAAGAACCCCCCCCCCATTCAAAATATTCAAACTCTCTTTAAAGAAAAACTCTCTCAAGTCACTACTGGAGCTAAGACTCAAGGAAGATCTATGAGGGCTAGTTGGTAACATTTCTTAATCAAAATTAGTGGATTTTATTCTCATTGAGGTATGGTAGTCATCCTTGAACTCTCTTCCATTCAAGGAGGTCATTTCTAAAAGATTTCAAAAAGGGTTTTCAAACTTTATCTTCTTCTATCTTTGACTCTAAGCATGGGTCTTCATATATATGTTTTTAATGACTCAAATATATGGTTTCTAGTATTAATTGATGATTCTAACATCAAAACCCTAATGAACCCATGCTTGTGCATATTCCCAATTTCTAGCTTAAAAAATGGGTTAAATAATTATGATTGTGTAGTGTTTGAGTTTTGGTTTCTTCATGTTGATATTGTGGTTTAGATACTTCCCTAAGGGCCATATTGTGATAAAATATTGAGGGATTAATTATAGGTGGTGAATTCTTGGTCAAATGGTGAGTTGGTTATATTTTTTAATCTTATTATGAAATGTTCTTGAGTGGTATGGTCCACCTTCTTGGTTGCAGTATTTACTTGATATATATCTGAATATGTATTCGTATGTATTGTGAGTATGTCTTTGAAGGCCTAATAAGTTAAATGAAGTGACAAGGTTGAGGTTCATGTTGATATGCATTATGAAGCTTGAATTGTATGCCTTGGTTAAATCTTCAAGTAATTAATACGTGAGAGTATTTGTATGGGATACTACTCACACATTGCACTTAGTGTAGCATACAAGTCCCATTGGAGAAGGGCATTTACATGAAGTCCTTAATGTATGAATGTGTAAGACTCCGAAAATGACTTAGGTGAAGTAGATCCTAAAATGTTGATCATGATGTTCTAAGGTCCTAAATAAGTCTATTATATGGTATTGAGGCAGTGTATAAGAGTTTAGGTACATTGGAAGTCAAACGTCAAGGGACGACTAAGACGTTCGACGACTAAGTCACCTATATGCCTTATATGTGGTTTTATGTCTTTATGTGTTATTCATGAGGTTTTAAGGTCTTTAAATGACTTATTATAACATATTTAGACAGTGTGTCAAGTTTCGTGGAGTTTGGAGTTCAAAGTCCAAGAATGTCAATGACATTCGAAAGTGTTACCTTAAAACAACCTTGTGTGTGTAGCCATGTTTCGTTGAGTTTTACGTGTTCATTTTGGATTAAATTCATGTGAGAGGTGATAAACTTGTATACGATCATGTTTGGGTTGGAAATGTCCAAGCAAACATCCCTAAGGACCATGCAAGGGTCCTTGAGGAAGAATCCATGTTGGTGTCCAAAACTGCCCAAGGCAGTCCACCTACGGATGGAATCGATGGCTAGTGGCCTGGTCGACGCCCGTAGGTGGTGGGCGTCATTTTGTACTTAGCCTGGGAGCTAAGATACTAATTCCAAGTCTTTGAACCCATCGACAGAGGAGAAGACGGCCCGTGTATGGACCTACGCCCTGTCGATGGGCAACTGTCGATGGTGGTCTGTGTTCCTGCGCAGGTCAGTGTTAAGTGAGGGGTTAAAGTGTAATTTCACTCCACTTCAAAATAAGAGTATTGGCGGTTATTTAAGGTTCTTTTGGGTAATTTAAATGTGTTTATAAGCCTAAAACACTAAGAAGATTTCATTCTTCCAAATCAAAACTCCAAATCCCTTAGAATTCTCTCTAGGACTCCATTGAAGTCCATAGTCAAGGAAGAGGTAGGAGTGACGAATTGAGTGAAGATTCTTCATAACAGTAAAGAATTAGCTTCATCTGTAAGACCCCAAAAATGAATTAGGTAAAGCTAGATCCTAAAATTATTGTCATAATGGTCTAAGTTCCTAAAATGGTTTATAATGTGGGTTTGAGGCAGTGTCTAAGAGTTTAGGTGCTTTGGAAGTTAACGTCAAGGGACAATCAAGACGTTCGACGACTAAGTGACCTATGTGCCTCATATGTGTTTTTATGTGTTTATGTGTGATTCATGAGGTCCCTAAGGTCCTTAAATGATTTATTATAGTGTATATAGGCAGTGTGTCAAGTTTTTCGAATTTTGGAGGTCAAACATCCAAGAAAATCCGTGACGTTCGAAAGGCTTGCCTTGAAACGACCTTGGGTGTCTATGTATGTTTTCTTTGAGTTTTACATGTTCGTTTTGGATGAAAAATCATATGGTTGGTCCTAAACTCGTATACTAACATATTTGGGTTGGGAATGTCTAGGTACGACTCCACGTAGGACCCATTAGGGGCCCTAAGGGAGGACCCCAACATTGGAGTTCAACACTGCCAGTCAGTGGCAGTCGACGACCCAAACGATGGCCAGTCGACCAGGAAATGGCCCGTCAGTAGGTATCCTCGATGGAGCCACTTGACCTGCAGATCGGGGAGTTGCGCTACAACCCACGAGACTCCTATCGACGGAACGTGGGTGAGACCACGGACCGTCGATGCACCCATCGATGAGCTGCCTGTTTTCCTGCCAGCTTTCTGTTAACTTGAGGGGTGAAGTTGTAAATTCACCCCAAGTCTTATTAAATTTGAGGACGGTTGTTTTGAGTGTTTATTGGTATTTTAAGAGTATGTAAGTCATTCAAATCTCATTAAACTCTAGCATCTAAATCAAAACATATTCCCTCCAAAAGTTTCTCCTAAAACCTCCATGTGAGTTAGAGGTGAAGATGGATCTTGAATATGGTTCTTCAATGGAGTTTCTTCTTCAATTTTCATTGGGTTCTTCTAATAAGGTATGGGAGTTCTTCATCTAAGGCTGTCTATCACCTTAGAGCCAATTTCAAAGATGATTTTCAAAGATTTCAAAAATATGAAAAAGTCCAATTTCTACTCTAAGTCTTGGGTTCTTGCATAAATGGTTTCCAAACGTTTATATATGATGACATTGATGTATAATTGATGTTTTTGAATGAAATTATCCATGAGCCCTTGACATTCACAAATCTCTCAATTTGACTAAAACATGGGTTAAGTGATCATGCTTTGAGATTGATGAATTAATGTGTAAATTGTTATGGGCTTTTGATTCATGTATAGATTATGTTTAATTGGTTTATAGGATGTTTAAATTTAATCAATTGAGTATTGAATATTCTTAGGCCTATTGAATGGTAGACTTATTGAATTGATATTGACTTAAGGCTTATGATTTCTAATGTAAGTTGCTATGGCTATCTAATGATGCAATAATTATATTCAATTGATATCTAGGTTGTATTAGATTGATAAGTATGTAATGAATTGACCTAGTTTAATTTATTATTGATATAATTGTAATGGATTGTTGTTTAGGGCCTTGGGTAAGGGCCTTATGATATTGAATTTGATGATTCATCTTTTGAATCGAAGTGGTTAGATGGAGTGGGGTATGCTGTCCTAATTCCTTTTATTTTATGTTAATTAGACTTTAATTAAGTTGTGATTGGTATGATCCACTTATTATGGCGGTGCTATGTGAATTGATGTGGCCTTGTCGGCACTTTATGCTATATGATGATCATGGCCTTGTCGGCACTACTTGAAGTACTATGATGTTTTTTTATAGTTTTTTATGTGAAATATGAGTATATATATATATATGTGAAGTAATGTGAAAGTATATGTTCTTTGTATGTATTTTAGGAAATAAGTAAACTATGACTATGTGCTTCTATGTGTAGTTCTAGGGTTGGTGCATAATTGTTCCTACTTGACTATATGAGTCTATAATAATTATGTTGATGATGATATGGTAGTATGTAGGATGACTTAAAGATGATAGTGGTTATTCCTTTGTGCTTATAGAATAACTAGTAATATGTGTTAAGGTGAAGTATGTGGTGTCTTGTCTTAGTTGACTTGTCTCCCTTACTTGATGCTTGTATGAATATGAATATGTGATGTCTTGACTTAGGATGCTATAGTCTCTTAGTCTTTAATGTATGAATAATATGTGACCTTGAATGATGTTAAGAGGGTTCTTTATGTGAAACCTTGAACCTAGTGGTAAGGTTATGTATGTTGAAGTCGAAAGCCGTAATGGTATCCTTCAAGTAAAGAGATCATGGAATTAAGGTTGATTGGCTGGAATGGTATCATATCAAACCTTAGTAAAGTCATCATGAGATTTTTGTCGCCATTGTGAGGTAGCCCTAGTGGACCTTTCTTTGGTAGAGTAAATGTTGGGTTATGAACTTGTTATGGAACCCTCTTATGTGAACCTTTAATGTGATTTGCTATATGAGAACAAAGGCTAGCACCAAGTGAGTATGGTAAGAGGAGTAGTTCTAGTTAAGTATAAGACTAGATTACAAAGCATGCCCTTCATATTCCTTAACCATGTGCCTACATGAGATGTGTCCTAGTTCTACCCTTGGCAAGTAGAACATCCTCATCGGAGTAGGTTAGAACCCCGGATTCCATGACTTGCTACCATGGTCCATGTCGGTTATTGACAATTCTCATCATATGTGATACTTACTAGCATTAGAGAAGTTCTATGAAGTTTAGGTGGTGGTATGAGATGCTATCTAGACATTGCGCAATAGGCTTAGAAGGTGTTAGTGAGAGTCCCCAGGTCTTGTTCAAGACCATTACTTGAATGTATTTTATGTGTTGAATGTCTCTTAATGAACTAATTAATATAATGACTTAAGCTAAGAAAGTATGTTAAAATTTAGTAGTACTTATCTAGAGTAATTAAGGGTTGTCTAGTTAAGGTATGAAGGGGTGCCCTATTCCTTTTATTTTGATGTTATTTGTACTTAAATGATGTTGTGATTGTTATGGTCCACTTAAGGTGGCGGTATTATGTTCTTTACTTGCAATTGATGTGGCCTTGTCAGCGTTACTTTATGTATGATGATGTTCATGACCTTGTCGGCACTACTTGAAGTAATGTGGCTATTTGTGTAGTTGATTATGTGAAGTATAATGATATCTACCTACATGTTAAGCAATGTGAAAGTATATTTGTTCTATTGATGATATGTAGGTGATCATGTTAGAGTATTGATATACCGTGGCTTCACGGTACTTTCAATGCTTTTTCCTTAAGTTTAGTTTGTGTCTAAGGCCTCTTAGTTTTAATGTATTTTTCTTTGTGTTTGCAGGAAAAACTGTCCAGAATGAAAATGTTGAAGATATGCTAAAAATTGAAGAAAAGATAATTTACGGAGCCATCGACGATTTGTCTACCCATCGACGGTCCGTAGGTGGCAGCCATCGCCATGAAGATGTTATGCTGCCAAGGAAAGATCGGGGACTTCCGACTGAGTGTGAGACTATGGAAGGGATGACGGTCCATCGTCTCATCGACGGACCGTCCTAGTGATCTTTTGGTGTTAACAGAATGTAGCCTAAATACCCGATTTGAAAAGATTTCAAGTGTGGAGCAACGAAGGCCATCGATGGACCATCGTCCAGCAACGGACCGTCATCTTGGTCCGTCGAAGGTAACAGAGAAATGGAGAAGAAACCAGCTAAAAATAGAGTTGAAGTATGGACCGACAGAGGTGTCGACGATCCGTGATTACCTCGACGGTCCATCGGTCAAGTCGTCGATGCGAGACACGTTCTAGGAAAGATTTTCCATATTTAGGTTTCCCTTTATGTTTAGGATTCTTTTATTATAAATAGGACCAAAAAACTCATTTTTGGGGTTAGACTCTTGGTTAGTTTTCTGATTTGTAATATTGGTTATTGAATATTGGGTTTAGGAAATACTTCATTTTTCTGGAGTTGTTTATTAAACTATTTTCTTGAATTCAAGTGATTTCGTAATTTTCTTCAATCTCATCAAAGTAAGTACATGAATTCTTGTGTAATCAATATGAATTGTGTAATTATGAACATGGGTAACTAAATCCATAACTTGGTCTGTGGGAACCATGGGTAATTAACAAAGTAAAACTAGCGAAAATAACAATTCTTGAATAGTTTCTTGCATGTATTGATAATTCTTTCGTTTAGAAGTCTTTTTAATGAGGACACGCGTTAGAACTCGCTTTGTTGCTACTTGCCCGACCAAGGAGGTAGATATTAAGAAAAGAATTATCAACGTAGATTTGGTATATACTATCTAATAGGCTAGTGTCAATTGGTGCGAAGTAATAACTAAGCCACACATCGATTATCATGCTTAATGTGAGGTCAAAGGTAAGGTTATTAAAGTAAACACATGTAGACGGACCAAGGTGCGGAGTTAAATTTTTTAGTTGCCGGACCAAGGAATTAGGGATACACAACTTAACACTTTGCATGCAAGATACTAGGACAGAGTTGTTATAGCTAGGGTTACTGTGTTACGAACCTATGGGGAACACTTACACCCTAGTTTCTCTCATCATTTGATAAACATCAAATATTTGAACTAGCTACTTGTTTACTTAGACTTAATTAATTACTTTTGTTACACAAAATCCCCCCTTTAATTGTTTATTTCCGGAAAGAACTTGACTAAATAGAAGTAATCATAGATTTAACTTAAGTCTAAACCATTTTCCTTGTGGGATCAACCCCACCCTAACATTTGTGTTCTTTACTTGATAGGACCGTTTATCCTAGACTGGATGGCTAGGAGTTTGGGCCGTTACAGCGAGGAGATGGTGCGAGATTTTTATGCCTCTTATGTGGCAACTCTCAAGGCTAGTTTGGACAGGCGGACTAACCCCGCCAAACACGCACCACTTGAGCATGTTCGTGCCCTTGGCAAGCGGGTGGATATCTCTTTTCCCGCCATCCGTCAGATTTTTATATGGTGCTGACACTGATTCCACTAGGACCCCCCGCACTCCCGAGTTTTACTATCAGTGAAAGCTGGTAAAGGATGGCCGTTTCTAGTGCTGAGAGAGACCACCAAGAGGTGGATAGGCCAGAACATCTCAATGTATGGCGAGGGTGCTGATTGGGTGATGGAGACCAAATGAGGTATAAAGAAGGCCAACCTCAGATTCACGGCCAAATTCTTATGGCTCTTGGTCCGTCATTGCCTCTCCCCCGCTTCTGTTGATAATATTGTTACATGGGATAGACCAGTGCTGATAGCTGCCATGGTTGGTGGGTTTGAGGTGGATTTCGCGTAGATGTTAAAGGCGGTCATTCATGAGAGGGCCTTTAAGGCCACCACTACTTACCCCTTCCCTTGCATCATTTTTGAGTTTTAAGGGTCTGCTGGGATGCCTGTGTGGCACATTGATGTTCTCAAGACCCCGACTGGCATAGTAGATATCGGTCTCATTTGAGATGAGGCAAATGAGATGGCTCCCAATAGAGGGCCCCGAGCAGAGGTGCAACCACTAGGTGAGAGCTTGGTAGCCACGATAGAGCAAGCCCAAGGGGCTGATAAGGATAGATCAGAGCGTACTGACACCACTCTGGTTGAGTCTATCCTGGGTACTAGCACAACTTCGAGCTCCTCCCACTCCACCCCATCTTCAGCACTGGTCCCGATCGCTAGAGTCCAGAAGTTAGAGGCCCAAATGGCCACACTTCTGCATCATATCCATCCTTTGATGTAGAAGTCCATTGCTGAGGTCGAGAAGTGAATCGAGAAAAAGATGGCCCAGCGGACTGAGAGGAAAATTATGGAGGTCCACCAGCGCCTTGACATATTTGAGTTGAGGGTTCTCGCCCAACTAACCCCTAATGTGATTTGATGACTCTCCAGGTTGTTGTGGCGAGTATGAGAGCAGATATGGATGCCATCCTGGAGGCCTGGGTGCCCGAGTCTGAGGATCCATCTGCGGAGCCTGTTGAGGATACAATTATGGCTGCACTGTTCTCCACCACTGCTGCGCCATCACCTCATCCACACAAGCATACCAAGAGACACCGATCTAGAGACGATGATGAGACTCGAGCTAGAAAGAGAGATCGTCTTGAGTTGGAGGCTGTGAGGACAGCCTCACTGATTGATGAGGAGGCCCGGCAGATGAGGGCTAAGGAGGTGGTTGCTGGGGCGTCTAGCTCCAGGATTGATGATGTTGAGAGGAACACTACTGAGGGTGATGTTATTTCTGCGGACACTACTGATGGTGTCCCTACTACAGAGGGAGCGGGTTCCGAGAAACCGGACCCGCCATATTGTTGATCATCGGAGTTATGAACCTCAGGTTTGCTTCACCTACCACTCAGTTTTATCTTTTTTTTATGCATTGGGGACAATTGCATGCTCTTTTGTTGGGGGTGGGGTAAATGGAAAGTGAGTGCTAGGGTGAAGTCTGATTAGCCCAACTCACTATCCTCTCTTGGGTTTTTTCGCCCGTGTTCTTTTTCCCCAAGAGACTATTTTTTTTATTGTTGAACCGACATGTTAGTATCTTGTACATAGTATTGATACAAAATTTAAAGCATGATGGCTAAATAAAATGATATCCTGATTTAAAGAAAATATTTGCATGATTAGGCATAATGAATGATGAATGTGTGGCTATAATTAAATAAAGATACACTCTTATATGACCCTCAATCTTAAGCTCGAACTTAGTGTCTCATAATCTCGTAGGGTAATGAGGTGTAAAGTGAGTGTGAGAAAGTTGGATAGACCACCGTTGGTACTGAGCCAGAACTTGCCCGGTTAGTCCTGCTAAAAGTAATTTATAATAGACAATTAGGAAAGGATCATAGGCCCTTGTTCAAGATAGTCAACCTTTATCCTAGATAAAATAAAACTAAATGAAATAAATCCCTTCTTGATCCAAATGATTTGAGCTTAAAATGAACCTTTTTTTCTACCCCACTTATCTTCTAGGAACAATGTGTTGGCCCTGGTCCCTCCTTGGGCATGTGCACCTCAGCTTATGCCAAAAGCATAAGTTGAGGGTGGCCAATGAAAAAACATCCTTGTCGTGGCCCTGACCCAACCATGGGTATTATGTACCTTTACTCACGGCAAATCCATGAGTTGAGGGTGGCTATTATGAGGAATGCTTTGGAAAGTGGGGCTGAATGAATAAAAGAGAGAGAAAGAAGAAAAGAAAAGTGACTCAAGCAAATTTGATATCAAGTGAAAAATTGCAAAATTTGAAAGTAAAAGAAAATAAAAAAATAAAAGAAGAGTCACTTACACAAAAGGAGAAAGAAAGGAGAAAAGCAAGGCAAAAGAATATAAGAAAATTAAGAAACAGGGTGGAATAAATGATGAAAAGGCATGATGCTTAGTTTTTATGTGAAGGAGGACAACAAGTCACTAAAATACACCAAAATGTACCCTACCTGACCCTGCGCCTACATTATAAGCTAAAAAAATCCTATCGTGATCCTAAGAATCTAACACGTTGAACATAAAGCATTGAAAATAAGGGAAAGCCTATGGTGATAAGTACCAATAAGGTGAGAAGTTGTTCTGAGAGTGAGTGTTGAAAAAAAATAATTTTTATACTCAAAGTGAAATCACTGTGTGAAAAAAGAGGATATTGTTTGAAGAAAGGGCACTAGTTGCAATACTGGAAAGTTGTCACCTTGGTGAGAAGTAAATGAGGAGAGGTGCCGGTGCGTGGTGAGTCTGTGTCATGGTCTGATCCACATGAGTGAGACTAATAGTAATATTATGTATGAATATAATGAAAATAATCAGTATTGATAGCCATATGATTGTGAAATCTAAAATAAGGATACTTTTTTACAAAGGTTTTTGTGCTGAGTCATAGTGCGTCGCTTGAGGACAAACAACGAATTTAAGTTGAGGGTGTTGATGTACCGTGATTTCATGGTACTTTCAATGCTTTTTCCATAAGTTTAGTGTGTGTCTAAGGCCTCTTTGAAGTAGTTTTAATGCATTTTTTTGTGTGTTTGCAGGAAAAACTATCTAGAATGAAAACACAAAAGATGTGCTGAAAATTGAAAAAAAGATGACCTACAGAGCCATCGACGGTCTGTCTACCCATCGACGCTCCGTAGGTGGAAACCGTCTCCATGAATATGTTATGCTCCCAAGAAAATATCGGGGAATTCTTACTAAGTGTGAAGCTATGGAAGGGATGACGGTCCGTCGTCTCATCGATGGACCGTCCTGGTGATCTGTTTATGCTAGTAAAATGTAGCCTCGGTACCCGATTTTAAAAGATTCCAAGTGTGGAGCAACGAAGTCCATCGACGGACAGTCTTCCTGTCAACGGATCGTTGGCTTGGTCCGTCGATGGTAACAAAGAGTTAGAGAACAAAGCAGTAGAAAGTAGAGGTGAAGTATGGACAGACGGATGTGTTGACGATCCGTCGTTACCTCGACGGTCCGTCGGTCAGGTCGTCGACGTGAGACGCGTTCTTGGACAAATTTTCCTTATTTAGGTTTCCCTTTATGTTTAGGATTCTTTTATTATAAATAGGACCAAAAAACTCATTTTAGGGGTTAGACTCTTTGTTATTTTCTGATTTCTAATATTGATTGTTGAATATTGGGTTTTGGAAAATACTTAATTTTTTCGAAATCGTTTATTAAACTATTTTCTCAAAATTAAGTGATTTTTTGGATTTTCTTCAATCTCATCAAAGTAAGTACATGAATTATCATCTAATTAATATGAATTGTGTAATTATGAACATGGGTAACTAAATCTATAACTAGGGTGTGGCAAACCATGGGTAATTAACAAAGTATAACTTGCTAAAATAACAATTCTCGAATAGTTTCTTGCATGTATTGATAATTCTTTCGTTTAGAAGTCTTTTTAACGAGTGCACGCATTAGAACTAGCCTTGTTGCTACTTGCCGGACGAAGGAGGTAGATAATAAGAAAAGAATTATCAACGTAGGTTTAGTATATAATATCTAATAGGCTAGAGTCGATTGGTGCGAAGTAATAACTAAACCACACATCGATTATGATGCTTAATATGAGGTAAAAGGTAAGGTTTAGTAAAGTAAACAAACGTAGCAGGATCAAGGTGCAGAGTGAAATTAACTACTTGCTGGACCAAGGAATTAGGGATACATAAATTACCACTTTTGGATGAAGATACTAGGGCAGAGTTGTTAGAGCTAGGATTACTGCGTTACGAACCTATGGGGAACACTTACACCCTAGTTTCTCTCATCATTTGATAAACATCAAATGATTGAACTAGCTACTTGTTTACTTAGACTTAATTAATTACTTTTGTTACACAAAATCCCCCCTTTGATTTTTTGTTTTAGGAAAGGATGTGACTAAATAGAAGTAATCATAGGTTACTAAATAGAAGTAATCATAGATTAAAGTTAATTCTAAACCATTTTCCTCGTGGGATCGACCCCAACCTAATATTTGGGTTCTTTACTTGACACGACCGCTTATACTTCTTTAGGGAAGTATAGTTTTAGCGTATCAACTATGGCTATGTGCTTATATGTGTAGTCTTAGATTTGATGCATGATTGTTCCTACTTGACTATATGAGTATATAATGGTTATATTGATGATGTTGTAGTAATGTATAAGGTGACATAAAGATGGTAAGGATCATCCCTAAGTGCTTTAAAAGAAGATATGCTCTATGGAATAAGGTAAAATAATGTAGTGTCTTGTTTGGTAGACTTGTGTCCCTTACTTGATATTTGTATGAATGATATGAGGTTATGATATGTATTGAGTAGGTAGGCTTAGTTCACCCTTGTCATGTATGAATGAAAGATATGTAGACCTTCGAGGATGTTAAGAAGTTCGCATACGTGGTAAAGGTTATGTTATGAATGTTTAAGTCGAGAGTCGTAATGGTATCCTTCATGTAAAGGAATGGTGGACTTAAGGTTAATTGGGTTGAACTACATTATATTAATCATTAGGAAAGTCGTAATGATCTATCTTAGTCACCATTGAAAGGTAGCGCTAGTGGACCTCTTTGGTAGGGTTAATGTGATTAGGTTATGAACTAAATAAGGAACCTCTTAATGTGATCCTTTAATGTCAATTACTCTATGAGAATAAAGACTAGCACTGAGTGATTATGTTATGGGGAGTACCTCTACTTGAGAATGAGACTAGAGTACAATGTACCTCTACTTGAGAATTTGAACAGAATGCATAAAAGCCCTTCATATTCCTTAACCATGTGCCTACATGAGATGTTTCCTAGTTTTACCCTCGTCAAGTAGAACACCCTCATCAGAGTAGGTTAGAACTCCGGATTCCATATCTAGCTATCATGGTCTATGTCGATTATTGCCTATTCTCATCATATGGAATACCTATTAGAATTAGCGAAGTTCTATGAAGTTTAGGTGGTGGTATGGGACTCTATCTAGACATTGCACAATAGGGTTTGAAGGTTTTATTGGAGTTCCTAGGTCTTGTCTAAAACTATTACTTGTATTTCCTTTATGTGATATATGAGTCTTCATGAACTAATGAACTAATGCCTTATGTTATGAAGTATGTAAATGGAATAAGTACTTATCTAGAGTAGTTAAGGGTTGTCTATTTAAGGTGTGAAGGGGTCATAGGAATGGTCACTCCGTATCTTACCTAGATAAGTCATAAGAATGACTCTAGTTAGGGAAAATGTTGATTATGTAGACATGATCCAAACTTAGGAAGTCTTAAGGATTATTTAGGTAGTCTTGAAGAGGTAAATCATGGACGTTATCTTCTTGATCTACTTAAGTAAGTATTCTGATAGCCTTTGATGAGGAAATGTCATATTAGCTATGTGTTGATACTTTAATGTCTTCTAAATGTGTATATGACTTATTATAAGTGTTCTTGAGGGTCATTTAGGCATGCCTAGGGCGGTTGTATCGGCGGTCTATCTTGGTGTTGATTAAGTGGGTCTTAGGATAACATGTAGTGATAAGGCTACACGTTAAAAGTGTTAAGAAGGAAGGAGAAGAACTTCACTGTAACAATGAATTACTTCACTGTACAGTGAAAGTAGCTTACTGTGAAATGAGCTCGAAAATGTAAATAATTGGCTAAATGTTATCTTATGTGTTTGTAAGTTTTTAAATGTTGTTCTTATGATTGTAATATGATTTTTAAATGAAAAGATGCATATTTCTTCTAAATGTCCATTTCATGATTTTCATGCATTATGCCATACTTAGTACATGTGGTTGTACTAATCCATGCTTTTATCTATATCGATAGTTATTAGTAGGCGAGGAGCATTTGGGAAGGAAGACTTGGACTGTAGCATCGTTCAAGAGAAGTTGAAGTATGTCCTCATTTGAATCGAGGGCATATATGTATTTTACGTATTCATTTGAACTATTGTAATAGACTAAGTGTTTCTATTTTTGAAGTATGGGCCGTGTCCCAAGTATTCTTATGTCTTAAGATTGATGGGATTGAGACTTTGTATTTCCTTTGACTTTATATGGAATAGATTATCAAAGAATATGATATGTTTTGTGAGAAATTTTAATTCCACACTACTTTTCACTATGTTTATGCGATGAATGATATGTAAGGGCTTGCATAAGAACTCTGAGAGGTCAAGTAAGCCGGTTGCAATCCGAAATTGCCCATAACTTCTAGTGTGTGGTTTTGGGATGTCACAGAATGTTCTTCTAATGTCTAGTCTAGAGTATGGACTTGTTTCCCCTACGAGGTAAGCCTATGGTTGGTAGTCTTATGGGTCACTTAGGTGTGTGTTGAAATGGTGTATGAGTGGTTGCTTTATGTATTACCTCATTGAATCTTAGGTTAACTTGGTTAGGGAAACTTCAAGGGAAATCATTGTGTTGTGGTATGAATGGGTTCACTGTAAAATGGGTTTCACTTTAATGTTTTTGGAGTTCAATGTAAAGTGACTCCATGTGATAAAATTATGGAAATCTTTTATTATGTGCTAAATGAAGATTCTTATACTATTTTAATTCCATATTCATGATGGTTCTACTTATTTGGCATGAAAGCTTGTTTTACTAAAATGTCCCTTTTCGCATTTTTTTGCGTATGCCATACTTAGTATATTATTTTGTACTAACCCCATACTATTCTATACTATATAAGTATAGGTTGGAGGCAAGAAGAAGTTTAGAAGGCAAAGCTTGGGAATCGACTGTAACACTTCAAAAATTCAAGACGTGTCTTAAAGCCTAACATAAGTGTCATGAGTTCCAAACACTTTTTTAAGGCTTATTTTAATGAATATAGGTCATTTAGGAAGTCTAGGAACTAAAACATTCAAGGACGTCCATGATGTCCTAAAATTAGTTTTGGTGAGGTGCTAGCATGCCTAAGCCTATTTGACGAGCTTTTAGGAGTCGTAAATCCATGAAAATTTGTGGAAGGGTAGTTAATAGGTGTTTAAGTTAATGCATGGTAAAAAATTCCGGTATGACTCCCCAAGAACTAACCAAGGGCCCTTGAGGACGACCGTTGCACGTTGGTGTCAACAATGCCTAGGCAGTGTGCACCCTCAAAGGGTCAATCGACGGGGCATGTGTTGATCGATGGGGCGTCGATTCCAGTCGTCGACCAACACTAAGCCATTTAATTGAAGAGTCTCAATTTCATAGTCTATGAACTAATCGACGGATGTGCATCACAGAAGGGCACAGTGACCGTCGATCATAGAAGGACCGTCGATCGGGGTATCGTCTGTGAGGGTCGAATTTCCCCACATTTTTACTAAGTTTCATTTAACTAGTTAAGGGTTTATGTGGTTAATAAGGAGTTTAAGGGAGTCTAATTAAGTTAATTAACCCCTCATAAAGGACCCCAACCCTCATTAGACTAAACATAAATCACAAAACAAATCCTCTTCCTTCTTTCTTCTTTCTCTTTTTATTAGAAGACACCATTGAAAACTAGCTAGGGGAGGGATTTGGGATTGTAAAGGGACGAATTCACCATCAAATCTTCTTGAAATTTTAAGGTATGGGATCTAATTCAACTTTGAGACCTCTTTCCTCAAAGTTTTCCTTCAAAGTGTTTTCAAAAGTTGGGTTTTCATGAGGGTTCTTCTCAACTCGAAAATTATGTTATGAATTGGTTTGTTTATTTTTTTATATTAGATAATATGAATTGAATAACATTTATATTAACCTAATTATGATAAATATTGATGGTTTGGTCTAGTTGTAGAAGATGACCCTTCGACCTTTAACCCTAGGTCTGGTTTTGATATAAAGTAGGCAGTATTTTGGCTCAATTAATTTGTTTATGGATTGAATTGCTATTAGATCATGTTTCTATATCAATCATTAACAAACTAAAGAGAATTTTAGTGTTTCATGCTAGTTCTTGAGAAAATGAACTAGGTTAGGAAGTGATTTGACCTAAGTATCTTGTCTTAAGCTATGATCTAGAACTGAATTATGATATAGTGTTTCTTTTAGTCATGTTATCATGTTGATTAATGATCTATGGTGATGTATACCCAAGAATTGGGTTGAATGAGGGTTTATGGTAAGACCTTGATGATGAACTATGAAGGAGACTTGGTAAGTCTCATGATCTCTATCTTTCACTTGAGTATGCTTTGTAGTAGGACTAATAGGGTGGTATGATGTTGAATTGAAATGTTTTGACTATATTGTGAGGTTGATTAAGGTGTATAGATTATAAGGGTGGTGATGACTACCAATGTTCCTTATTATGATATGAAATATTAATATGCTAACCTCACTTATATGAATTTTAATGAAAGGAATTGTACTCATGCAATTCCTATTGATCTATGATGATGATGATGTTATACAAGGGTTAGAACCTATGCCCTAAACTAAGCTTATGATTGATAATTAAAAAAGACATTTCAAAAAGGGACTCTAGCTTAGCACCGAGTGAACTAGAGTGAGGAGTGTCCCTTCCCACATAGGGAATGTAGGAGCACTAAAGTACTCTTGAGATTGGAGACTATAATGCATGTATCATAAAGAGGGTCCAAATTATATCTCCTAGTTCTTGAACTATGTTTCCCCCATAGGAATACTAGGTAGTGGATCCACGTAGTTGCTATGTTTTATGTTTTGGTACTACCTTGGCAAGTTTTCCACCTTTATTTGGTGTAGGGTTTTATGACACGGGATTCCACACTAGCTCATGTGGTTTATGTCGATTAGATCAAGATGTTCCTGAAAAGGTAAAATGAATTAAAGGATTGAACTTTAACTATGATAACCTAAGGGGTCTAGCTTAGTCTAGGTAGGGGTATGAGACTCTACCTAAGCATTGCATTAGTTAGCCTTGAGGGGAGTCTTAGAAGTATGTTCTTATGTATGTCTATGCTTAAAATGTTATATGACATGTATATGACGAACTTACACATTGTTGATACTATGTGTTGATTAGTTCACTAGTGAATATTTATTGCTTTATATTGTTAAAGTAAGATGATATGTACACCTAAATGTCATGTTATGTGAAGTAGGGTGCTAGATATGATCCTTATTGAGTTACTTAATTAAGCAAGTTTATGGGGCTTTGCTTGGTTATTGCACTTGTTGACTTGCTAGGGGTTCATGATTAGTTGACTTGCTTTGGTTGTATTGATAGCTACTCTTATTCATTCTTATTGTTAAATATGACTTAATGGTAGAGTTACCTTGAGTATGTATCTACTTATATGATATGTATGGTTGACTTATCTAGACTTGATGTTGTAGTTCTTGTAATGTACATGCCTATGACTTAAAGAATATGAGATATTGGTTGGTATGGTCTTGTTGAATGTGTATAAGGGTTTTTAAATGGAAAAAATGCATACCTTATGAAATGTTCTTTTCTTAGCATGATTTCAAAATATTTGTGCATATGGTCTCATACTTAGTACAAGTGGCCTACTGACCCCATTTCTTCCTTTTTCCCAAACATTTTAGGCTCCGATCATTGAGGTGTTTTGGAAGGCGACTAGAAGAAGACTTGGATCCTTCATCATCCAAGTAGGGGTAGGTCCTCATTGTCCGAGGGCGATGCCAATATCGAGCTTATGTTGTTTTAGTTTCAAGAATCTTAAAAACAAAAAAAAACATTCTATATCTTTTCATTTGAATACGGATTGTATAAGCCTATATGGGTTTATACTTTTGATGTTGGGATATGCCCAAATTGCTAATCTTGTTAGATGGTTATGAGAGGAGACAATCTTTAAGACTATGTTTATTATATATATATTATATATATATATATATTATATATATAATATATATATATTATATATATAATATATATAATATATATCTATTTATAATATTATAATATAGTATGTGCAATAAAAGTTGAAGACTATGTAACCTTCCTATACGAAGGGTCTATGTATACTCGATATGGATATATATATATATTATGTTTATGTAGAGGTCTATGTGAACCTCCAAGTAGAATTAATGATAAGTTTTTAAATTTTCTGCTAAATTTGGCCTATGAATGTAATGATGTAAACTTAGAGGCTAGTCTTAGTCCTCAAAGCAGGACGACGATGCTAGTTGCGTCTAGGGGGTAAACCCAGATATGACATCGACTCTCTCAAGACTATGTATGTCCACGTATATTCGAGGGCATAGTTCTATTTCTTAGTTTGTATCATTTAAACTTATTAAGTATTTTTATTAGATGTAAAGGGCCATGTCCCTAAGATATTTATGTTGTGTCTCTAAGTTGGCTTGTGAAGACGAGATCACTCTTTAGTATTTATATAAGATATTTCCTTTCTATTTTATAAATGTCTTGAAAATTTTAATTCTGCACTATTTTTCATGTCTTATACAATGAATGATAGCTAGTAGGCTAGTACAAGACCCCCTAAGGGTCAAGTACGCAGTTGTTCCGACCTATGGGTGCTCCCTTCTTCTAGGAGGTACTTTCGGGTGGTGATAAACTTGGTATCAAAACATAAGTTTATGGGAAATAGTTTAGGGTCTAAAGTCTCACAAGCCACGTCTAGTAGATTCTTTTTCATTGGTGTGAATCGCAACACATTTATGGATAAGAGGCTATAGGATGATAGCGTTTTAGTTTCTTCATTACTCTTGTATCGTGAGATAGAACTTTACTCCATAAGGTCTATCTCTTCTTTTCCCTTGTTCAGTGATTTTTCTAATGTGATTGCTTGGAAGGCGAGATGTTTCTAAGTTTGAGGGAGAGAAAAGTGAGTTTTGATGCTTATGATAGTTTTGTGGCTAGAAGAGAAGGTATGAAGGTGAGTTTTGAGGATTGAGATGTGATGCCATTTATGGTTATGTGTGACTTATGAGATTGGAAATATTGTGATGTGAAGGTGTATGGTGATGTAGTTCTAATCATATTAAGAGTTAAATATGGTTGAATTAAGTCCCTTTTGGGGAGAAATATTACGACCCAAGGTATCCCTTAGTGTAACCGACGTCGTCGTCCTCTAAGAGGACCAAGACAAGCCCTTAGTATACATCATAGCACATCATAGGTCAAAATTCCAGAATAATTTAAAACTTTACTTATGGAGTTCACATAGACTTATCACATAAGAAGTGTGCATAGGCTTCTCATTTAGCATAGCAAAACATATAGAAGTCTAAAGTCTCATCTCACATAGAAACCATCTACAAGAGTATGAATCGCAATAGTTTGGCCATAGCCCTTAGTATATTAAAATATGCCATATTGTCTACAATGAAAGTCTCAACATGAGAATGGAATAATCTCTTCAAAACATAGACAAAACTACTAAGGCTTGATGAGTAATTTTATCATCGGATCTCATGAGGACTCACCAATTGACTTAGCAAAAAGCCAAATCTTCTTCTTTAATGACCACGAATCTCCTCAATGGCTCGAACCTAAAATGATTGTGAAAAATGGAGAAAATATGGGTTAGTACAAACCATAAATACGAAGTATGGCTCCTATGCACAAAATCATCAATGCATGAGAAAAGGACAATTTAATCAAAAATCATTCTTTTTATCAATTTAAACTCAAAATGCATATATAAGAAGCATAATCACTCAATTCAACGCAATAGTAACCTAACATGTAGATCACCCAAGAAATACTTGTGCAATGCCAAAGATAGAACCCCATAATCCTATCCAAGGCTAAATATCATATTACAAAACCACTTCATACTACGAGGACCATCCCTTAGGACATGTTCAATGAATAAGAGAAGTTTCATACTCTCTCTTACCCTATGTAGTAGCCTTTGAGATAACCCTAATAAGATTTTACATACTTAACTTGTTTATTTACTTTTACATTAGGGAAATAAGTGTAATAACCTACATGAGAACATGTGATATACATGGAATACGGTGCTCTACTCCCACACCAAAAAGAGAAGGTTAACACTTGCCTAAGGTGTAACCATTCGTACGTATCTATCTAGGTGGATCTACTAAGCTAGAGTCCTATGTAGGCAGATATTTAAGGGTCAAGGAGATTGTTTCTATAAGCCTTGACTTACAAATGTGGAGGTTTCCATATCATGAGACAACACATAATTAGGGATCCGGACTTTTTAACGTGAGGAATCCAATTTGGGAGGCCGGACTTACTAACGTGAGAAACTACATTCAATCACATAATGATCATACTATATTATGCACACATAATTCATAACCAATACATTTCTATGGTTAGGGTTGAGGGAATCATGTCACAAAAATAACAACAACACATTAGCTATAGCATCATTGTCATCTAAGTAATTAACCTTTCATAATTGAGATCAAAGAAGAATCAAGATCATACTTCATTGCCCTTCATGGAAATTCACCCTTAAATACCCAAGAATTCACACCCAACATATGAAATAGGTTAATTCATTAAGTATTTTCATAACTAAAATCAAAGTAAACAAGTGACATTTTCATCACCCTAAACAATTAACCTTCATCAATCCAAGAATTTAGGAATTTGGAGGAAAGACATGGGTCAAGGGAAACCTCATATGAATTCATCAACTAACCATCAATTCATATCTAAATAACATTAATTCATCATATATCACAATTGATTCATAATTTGTTTTAGAAAGAAGACCCATGTGAGGAGAAAAACCCTTGTTTTGGGGGAATCTAGAAATCATTTTTTGAAGGACCTCTTGGGGAAATGAATACCAAGAGTGAAAGAAATCATACCTTATAGATTATAAAGCCACTCAATGAGTATAAACTTGAGGTATTTGGTCTTCTTCTTCAAGCTTCAAAGTTTCTTCAATGGAGGATGAGCAGAGAGAGAATGAAGAGAGAGGGAGATCATTTGGGATTTTGTTTTGGGTTTTGATTTGAGTGAGTGTTTGTGAGGTAAAACTGAAGGAAAATAAATATATAATACCCCTATGAAATATCCAAAATTCCCCTCACTTAGATTGACTATTAATGAAGTCAAACTCGAATTCTATTTTCAGATTTTTTAATCGAGGAACAAGTCTGCATCGCGGAGTTGTTCCCACAAGATTTACAAAAATTAATTTTATTAATAGAGGAGTCTGCAACCTGAAAGCGATGCAAGCTTCACTTTTTTCCTTGGGTGAACTAAGTCAGCGACGCGGACTTGTTCCCTCCAAGAATAAAAGTTGCTGCCTCTTAGCAGCTTGCTTGGTCCAATAAGGGGTCCCTTCATGGATCCCTCGGGTGATCCTTGGGGGGTCGTACCTGAACTTTTTAACCATATATACTATGTTTTGCCTATTTAAATTCATTTTACAAGTTTTGGACTTCATATGACTCTCCGAAACTGTCACCAAACCTAGGGACGTCAACTAGCTAAATTTCTCTTGTTTTCCAAACGTTAAGGCTTTTCCTTAATTCTATGGATCCAATACTTATCAAACAAGTTATTTATACTTATTTAGGTATATAACCATCATTACTCAACATATAAGTCTCTAGTATAAGTCATAGAATTTCCGGGTGTGGTAGAAAATGAGATATCTTATGATTGTGTACAATGATAGTAGGAGAACTAAGGTGTAAATTTCAGAAGTGTTGAAAGAGTGTGGTAATGTTGTGATAAAGAAAGGATTATATTCCATTATTTGAGATATGTGATGCCTAAGATTTGAGTGAGGTGATACTTAAGGGTGTTGTTCTAGATTGAATCCTAAGAGGAGGGTGTTATGCTTGACTTGTGAGGTTGAGGTTTAGCCTTGATGTGCATGATTTAATGGGTAGTATGAGTTCCTACCTTGTTAGACGAATAGTGGTACTTTGAAGTATGAGACGTTGAAGATGTCTTACCCTAAGTGGGGGAGAATGAATTGATTAGAAAGGTAGTTGATATCATTATCTTTTGTTAATCCTTATTCAAGCTTGAGACCTAAATCATAGATATCCCTAAGTTGTGTGTGTGTGTGTGTGTGTTGTGTGTGTGTGTGTGTGTGTGTGTGGCTTTGAAGGACTAATGTGTGAGATGAACTGACAATGATGAGGTTTATGTTGATATGCATTATGAAACTTGAATTGTATGCCTTTCTTAGATTATGCCTAAATGAAGTATATGTATATGTTGAGCATGCTAGTGTGTGAGAAATGATGAATGAGTAAGTATATAATTTAATGTTAATGAAATGGTGATTATGTGCAAGGTGTGCTAACATGTACTCAAACACTCACACTTGAATGAATGAAGTTAGTAAATGTGATTAAGGGGAGTTTTGGGGTGAATATTATTCGTGAGTTGAAATGAAGTGTTCAGTAGCAACCTCACTACAAAAAGTTTGCTCACTAGAAGAAGTATAGGTTGGAGGCAACAAGAAGTTTAGAAGGCAAAGCTTGGGAATCAACTCTATCAAGACTAAGTATTTCCTAATATATTCGAGGGCATAGTTCTATTTCTTAGTTTCTATCATTAAGACTTATTAAGTATTTTCATTTGATGTAAAGAGTTGTGTCCCTAAGATATTATGTCGTGTTTTTAAGTTGGATTTTGAAGATGAGATCACTCTTTAGTATTTATAAAAGATATTTCCTTTTTATTTTATAAATGTCGTGAAAAGTTTTAATTACACACTACTTTTCATGTCTTATGCAATGAATGATAGCTACTAAGCTAGTACAAGGCCCCCTAAGGGTCAAGTACGTAATAGTTCCGACCTATGGGTGCTCCCTTCTCCTAAGGGGTACTTTCGGGTCGTGAAAATTACATTTTGAACAATTGTAAGTTCTTATCACACTTGTTTCGGCTCATTCCATGAAAGACATGTTCGCAGTATTATGATCATTTTTGGATATTTCTCCTTGGCTCCAAGACCAGAGACTTGTTGGATCTTCATTTTTTTTCTCCTTCTTCCTCCCAAACAATTCTGTTTGATGCGTCCAACGTTTCCAAAACAATAGCATCTATCATAATTTCCTTGATATTCATTGTTCTTATAGTCTGATAGAGGTCCATGCCTTGTTTGTCTGAATATTTGTCTAAGTCATCTATTTATAAGAGCCATTCTTTCGCTTTGATATTCATCAGCTTCTTCCTCGACTTAAATTGTTCCAGCTGTAAAGGTGACAATTTTCTTTTTGCATATATTTATTGTATTTGCTAGTTCATACGCCATCAAGTTACCATTAAGTTCATCATAGGTCTCTTTTTTTTTTTTGCAGATCTCCATCCTCAAGAATACCAACTTAAGTTTCCCAAGCCTTGGGAGAACTTCTAATAACTTTTCTAACTTGTAATCCGTTATGACTTGTAATCCGTTACAGTATACCATTTCAAGAGATTTGATTTCGCAAATAATTCTCCTGAACCTTCATAACATGTGTTCCACATTCTCATTTTTTTCCATTTTGAATAAGTCATATTCATTGACCCACGTTCTCATTTCCTTCATACATTACTTAAAGTTTGTCCCATATTTTGCAGTTTCACATGTTGAATTTTTCTCATATTCTGCTCTGCTGACTGCACAATACAATAAACTTATAGGTCTTTAGGTTGAATTTCCTTTTGTTGTTCTTTTCTAACATCGAAAGATTCTGGATCAAAAGGTTTGTCGGTAGCGTCTTTTCCAGCGATTTTGAGAATAGGTTTTGGACCCTTTTTTTTGTTACAATCCAAGCTTATAGGTCTTTTGAAGTAATTAATATTTTAAACATATCTCTCTAATGAAAGTAATGTTGACTGTTGAAGTGAAGTGGTCTTTTTGAGGAATGTTCGTCTTGAAATAGAGTGCTGGGAATATGATACTTTGCATGCATCTTTGCTCATGTGTGGTTAAACATTTTTAACCAGTGAGACTTGCTTTGATATCAATTGACAGTAAAGAAAGGGGGTGAATTAAAATTTCTTCAATCGACTTCTTATATTGGTCAGTCATCTTACCTGCAAGTTAGTAACATAACTATAAGGTAATAGTAAATGCAGTAAGTAAACAACATAGAGAATTTTATACTGGTTCGGAACACCAATGTGATGTCTAGTTCCAGTCCCCTTGGGTTTCAACTATTTCCTTAAGAGATAGAAAAGAACTTAGGCAGTACAAGGTATTTTGACTGTAAATCATGTCTGATGTGCAAATAAGAAATTCTAGTTTGACAACCTCTACTTGTATAACCTACACTCATTTTCTTTTATCTCTTTTCTTTTTGAGTTGTATACTCACAAGAGTACAATGCTTATATCAAAGAAAAAAGAAGACGATAATACAAGTTCAAATGAACTGTGTACTTCACAACTAATGTAAAGGCAAGTTAATATAGATAGGTATATGCTCTTGAAAGGAATATTCAAGAAAATTTAATCAAATATATTGATGGATTCCTTGATTGAGGTGTTTTATTGATCTATTTCATGTAATGCACCGAATCTAGTAGGCTAAACTAGAGCCAAGAGTTAGGGTTCTAGAGTGTGTTATTGAAGATTAGAGTCGTAGATGAGACTTTTCATGTTTAGAATGAGGGGTTAGTGGTTGAATGTTAAGGTACGCGTTAGATCCTCTACCTTAGAAGATCTTTTAGAGTTTTTTTTAAGTTATGGAAGGGCATGTGACAAGGAAAAATGTCAAGCAAAGACAAAGGGCCAAGACTGCGCAACTTTGGGAACAGACTGCACAGGGACCAAAAGCACTTTCACGGCCAGTGGTGATGGACACGGACCGTGAAAGGGTCTTTGAAGTTCTCCTAGACTCATTTAGTGAGGGTCCAAGAATCCTTGCAACTGCCTACGGAACCATGGACCACTTCATGACACGTGGTCAAGACCACGGCTCGTGGGAAGGCATGTGGTCTTTCCCTAGTGCATGGTAAGATTGGGTATGTAATTTTGTACACTATTCAAGGGTACACGGGCATCTTCATGGTCCTTGGTACCCTTAATAATCCTTAGACAGGGGCGTGGTGCCTAGCACCAAGGCTGCCTAGTGATGGTCAAATTTCTAAAATTCCAATTTAATGGGTACTTAGTGGGGTCGTTTTACTTGGGTTTTTATACACCTATATAAATATTTTTATAGAATTAAACAAATTTTAAGTCATTAGAAACTAAAAATCCCGAATCCCTCTCTCTCAAATTATTTTCTCTCTAAGGTTTGAATAAGAAGATAGGGCTTGAAGATTGGGTCAAGAACAACCTCCATTATAGAGATCTTGCTTAAGGGCTTTGGTCTAAGGTATGTAAACTTAATCATCCATGGGTTTTTGCACCCATTCCCCCTTAGTTGTCCTCCAATCGATAGTCAAAAAACAAAATTCTAGTTTGTATTATGCTTGCATTGTGGGTAGTGTTTGGGTGTGATTCCAATCTAGTGGATATAACGCATTTATGATTGATATAGATTTTTTTTAATGATAATATGGTGATTTATTGTGATTTCCATTGTAAACCTTATCTAAATTGAAGAATGTGATGTTTCGTGGGTTGATGTCATTAGATGTGAAATTGAAGGTTCATGAGTGACCTTCTTCAATTATGTCTTGAATAGTACTTGATCAAAGTTATGATCATCTAATTATGAATTGAACTAGACCTAATTGAATATGATTGATCTTAACATGAAAAGTTGAGTTTGAATCTTTATGGTCAATTGTGACTTGAATTACCTAGTAATGAGGAATATGATTAGAAAACCTCGAAGTTAAAGAATAAGGAAGAGATTAAGAAAGAAACCTTGAAATTAAGGTTGTGATCATGATAGTCAGGGTAAAGTTATCATGATTTACTATTCATGTAAATGTTTTGAGAGTAAAGTCTAAAAGAGACTAGAAGTCTAATAGGTAGCATTAAGGTGAAAAGGCCGATACTCACCTAACCTACCTTATAAATGCTTGAAAGTATGAAGTGATAGAATCACTTGAGCATGGATTGACTTTCAAGTAAATCCTTCCATGAGATTTGAGCGTTAATCAAGTCTTAACAAGTAAACCTTGGAGTGTATGCTTGGATCCAAGTGGATATTGACAATGAGATAGAGAGTCACACAAGAAAGGGTATGAGTTCCAAGTAGATAGGAGAGCCACACTTAGTTGATATAGGAAATATCCAAGTTAAAAGGGGAACTCTTACCTAGTAGAGTGTGGGTTTTCCTATAGTTAGGTCTCATTAAACGGGATCCTTCAAGTAGTTGAGTCAAGGATCCTAGTAGCAATCTCCATATCCAATTAACTAAGACATGCTTGAGATGCATCTCATAGTGTTCAAAGCATAATGAACTAAGACTTACTGAATGGAGTAACTCATAGTGTTCTAGAGTGTAGATGGACTTTAGACTTGCTTAAGATAGCATCTCATAGGGTCCAGGTACAGAAGGAACATATACATACTTTAGAAAGTATCTCCTAGAGTTAAAAGTATAATGGATTTAGACATACTTTAGTAATTATATCATAGTATTCATGCTAGTTACTAGACATACAAAAAGTGGTATCTCATAGGGTTCAAGTTAGAATTGAATTAAGATATGCTTAAGAGTGTACCTCATAGTGTTCTAAACATATAGAGAGGAACTAGGTTCCAAACCAAGAAGTATTAGTAAGTGGAGCTATAATGCTTAGAATGATTAGTATTATGAGATGTTATGATGGGATTCTACATGTGTGACTTACAGTTACTAAAGAGAATGAGTTGATATAGGAATTGTATCATAGTTGCCTTCCTTTCTGTAGATGATTAAATGTGAGAGATTCCCCTAGTTATGTGAAGTTGAGTCAATGATTAAACCAAAGTAGGGTGAATATGAATAGGATGACTTCAAAGTTATGCTTAGGGTGAAGGTATTATGGGATGTCTTTCATGCATTTCACAAGTGTTCTTTGAGGGTACCTAGAAGTACGATGCCTTTATGGTAGAAAACATAATGCCATAGACCATGTATATAGACTATGATTTAGATGACCAAGACGGGATACATGGCTTGGGTAGTATTTTGAGATGTATTCTTGCCTTGCACTTGTATGCTTTTGAGGTAACTTGAGAATGGTGTTATTAAGGTATTGATGACTAAGAGCCAATTGTTCTTATATGATGCTTGTAATGAAGAATTGGATTATTATGATTATGATGTATCCCTTATGCTCCATTACTATGTCTTATGTTGAATTATGTTTGTATGAGGCTTATATGGAGATTATGTTATGACTATGATAATTATGCTTATGATTTTGTTGTTGTCTCTTATGTTTATGTCTCATGTTGACTAACCATTTTTAGATGCGCTTATGATGGTGTGGTAGCTTTCATACTTGGTACATTATGTACTAGCGCATATTTCCTACATTCTAATCAAATGGAGTCCTTGAAGACTAATTGCTAATTTGGGGATAGGTTTCTAAGGAGCTAAGGAATATTAAAGGCTTGGTGAGTCCTAATAGTTTGAGGGCGAACCTATTACATTTCTTATGTCATTTTTCTTCTATGTTAAAGACCTTTTATGGT
This sequence comes from Solanum peruvianum, assembly GCA_027705065.1. Taxonomy (NCBI): domain Eukaryota; kingdom Viridiplantae; phylum Streptophyta; class Magnoliopsida; order Solanales; family Solanaceae; genus Solanum; species Solanum peruvianum. The sequence goes on along the minus strand of JAKWJD010001332.1, from coordinate 19,293 downwards.
CTGCGTACCATTCTATTCTAGTAAAGTTAGATGGTTTTGAGACAAAGGGTTAGAAAAGACTTCTGTTTGAAATTTTATGAAAATGACTTCGATTGTATGTTTAAAAGCTTCAAGTTTTCTCCATACTTTCTATTATCCTATGTTATGAATATGTTAAGGGCTTGTATGAGACCCCTTCGACATCAAATACGTTGTGTCACGTCTGGGCGGTGCTCTCGGGGTGTGACATTTCCAATTGAATTATGTATAGTAATATCCCTTTCCTTGATTGGGGTGATTTGAAAATTTATGTTCATATTAGATATATGCATGGTAAAATCACTTCTACTTCCTTCTTGTAATAAATTCTACATTCTTCACTTAATTGTCTCTTGTGATTGTTGATCTTCATATTTAATTCAATATAGCCTTGGACCTGTTATTCATTCTTCAAGCAGCTTTACTTGATTCTTGGATTGCATTACTAATCTACAAATTTGCTTATAAATCAAGATGAACTTGATTTAACTATTTCAAGGTTGTGCAAATCTGTATCCCTTTAATTAAGGGATCATATCTATTTTTCTTCTTAGTGTTGTGTGCTTGGTTTCTTTCCTTGTGGATGTCTTAACCTACGAAGATCATGATTAGTTATATTGAGATTCATCTCAAACGAAGAAACAAGAGAAATTAATTCTTTGATAGTTTAAGATATATATTACTAGTAAGACAAGAGAAATTAAGAGTCTAAAAAGTCACAAATTATTATAACATGATGAAAAAGAGTAGAGGCAGGCCCCTATACATTAGAGGAACTAACTCACTTATATGAACCTTACGCAATGCAAATTTGAATTAATGGAAGGACCGAATATATTTATCAGATGACAAATAAAAATAAATAAAAAATAAATACCACCTAAAAACTTTACAATAACTCCCCATGCCCATCTATCTTTCTGGGGAGTTAATATCTTGAAAGGTCACTCAACTATGAAAAATTATCTACTTAATACATTAAATTTTATTTTATATCACTAAAATCACTACTTAATACTTTTAAGTTTTATCTTTTCAAATAATTATATAACATTTTTCATTAAAATAAATTTAACATGATAAATTAAATTATTTTAATGCCTGCAATCATGGACCCCATAACTAAATAAATTATTTTTTTATTTTAATATCGTATAATCATGGATCATAACTAGCCTAGTCTATATCAGCCAACAAAAAAGGAATCAAAAAAATGATACTTATAGTTTTAAGGTGCTTAAACCTGGAGGATAGCAGTTGGAAGTGGCGGAAAGGAGCTACCCATGCACCCCCAGTTGAGCACACCTAAAGAAAATAAGTGGAACAAGTAAGTAGAGAACAAGGCAACAAAAGAGGTTAATGAAGAAGCCCTACCTGGTGAATAATTCATCCCCCATCAGATGGCTTTGAGAAGATAAATGAAAAGAGAACACTCCACTATATCGGAGAATCAACTTACATCAGAGATGTTAGACACAAACAAAAGGGAAAGGAATATTGAAGAGAATGACTAAAATTCAAATTTGTAAGAAGATCCACATCATCATATTGATGATCCATAGTAAGAGGAGACGGAATCCTTTGCTCAACCACAGTGGGAACATTACTCAGATTGCAAGGTATGTTATAAAGAATCGAGGAGGCTGAATCAGGAAATGAAGAGATCGATGTGTTTTAGGGAACCTTACTTCTAAGGATATGTTTAAGGGATGGGAATCCGACGGGTTGGAATCATATACCCTTGTTTGTTTAATTTTTCTTTGTTTCGTTTAGTGTATTTCGGAAATGGGCTCAATTGGACTAGTAATTACTTACCTCCCCTCTTTAATAAAAGGCTGAAACAAAATTTGACAGAAAAATAAAATAAATATATAATCACGAATCCACCAATAAATAAAATTATAAAATTATTCATTTTATGCCTTCTCCTTTTATTGGGATGATTCTCTTTTTTGAAATAAAATCATTAACGTTTTATCAACGACAGTTGTAAAATTTTGATGATGTGCGAAATTAACAAATCAAACGAAGACATGTGATATATATTGAGTAAAAAAATAGCCACAAATTTGATGACATGTGGCATTTTAAATTCAAATAATAATTTTTTTAAAAGAAAATTCATCACCCTATGCCCAATCCAGTCACCTACTTTACCGCCACCGAACCCAATCATCCTCTCCACCACCGCCCACCCCAACCCCAACTGCTCGTCCACCCCGTAAACCTCCTGATCTTCCTCTCCATATTCAATTGACTTGATTCAAATGTCAACAAGCAAAATAATAGGTTTAAACACTGCACGAACTTGACTAGAGATCATATAATGTTATGATTTTATTTCCTTTTAAAGAGACCATACAGTAATGTTTCTCAATGCAAACCTCTGTATCAAAAAAAAATGGCCGCCAAAAAACTAAGCATTGTGTATTGTGTATTGAATAATGGATAAAAATAAATTTAATTCTCAAGGAATAAGAAGAAAAAGAAATCAAGTAGTATAATATCCAACAAAAAAATTCTAATTTTTTAATAACCATGTGATGGTTAGGGTTGATGGAAAGTGGCAGAGAGAAATTCAGGAGGAAGAATGAGAAAAAGAAAATTCACGATGGATGGTGGAAGGAGAGAGAAAAGTGAGGAAGAAAAATGGAAAAAGTAATTAATTCACCAAAAAAACTTCTTAGCACTCAGAGTTCTTGTCGCACACGTATAATACTGAATCAGTCAAAAGTGTCAGTTTGACATAATAGAAACCTAGTATAGATGTTCAAAATGAACAAGGCCTACTTAAGGTGTGTAAGTGAAAATTAATGTCAACTTTAAGGGACTATTGTGGAATTAGACCTAAAATAAAAGATAAAATAATTATTAAATTTAAGGACAATGATAATTATTTCCCCCGACTTAGACAAAATATTAATATACATGTGAATTATAAATATTCAAAATGGCATAAACATATTTCTTTATTTCTTGTGGAGAAATGAAGAAAGAAGTAAAAGAAGTGGTGGATTTAGCAGGAGAAATATGATTTTAGTTTTTTAGGGGGTGACAATTTGTGGGTTGGTGTATATATTAATAAATAATTTTAATTCATTTATATTTGGGGCCATGATCATGTCGAGCAGTGGTGAAGTAAGAAATTTTATGAAGGGTGTCCGAAAACTACATTACCTAAAAATGATGAATGGGTGTACCAAAAATTGAAAATCAAACTACGTAATATTAATAATTAAATTCTATTATGAATAAATGCTCAAAAGATTAAATCAAACTACATAATACTTAGTTTTAATGTGTATATTTACTTTAAGATAACTTGATCGGAAAGAAGAAAGAAAAAAGAGAAAATTTAACTTAGAGTGACATCATTTTTATGTTTCAAGCGATGATAAACTAACAACAAGATATATAAAATAAAGGGTACAATCAAACAATTTTTTGTAGAAAGAATTCTATAAGGAGCCATTTTGCTTTTAGTTGTTTTATATAAAATTTTCAGGGTTGTTTATTAACTTACATTAAATATTAAACATATATTCTGAAACTATATAGATTTAGAATAAGATCAAAGTAGGGAGAACATAAAATACTTCTTATTCCTCTTGAAGTATATTCAGGATTCACATATCTTATTTACAACAAAGGAAAACCCTTTTATTTAAAGGAAAAACCTAACTTTGTCCCCAAGTAGGATTCCTAACCATATTATAAAAGTATTCTACATAATTAGACATTCACTATAATACAAATATGTTTATAACAATCCCCCTTTAATGTCGGTAGATTATGTGCCTCGTTAAAACTTTACAAGATAAAATCCAATGAAAAAAATCTAGTGAAGAAAAAAGATTACACATATCTAATAATACGCATTATGGATGCTTCACTAAAAACCTTGCAAAGAAAATTCAATGGAACAAAAACTTGTGAGGAAAAAAGAGTACATCACGTATTAACTCCCCCTAATGAGAACATCAATCCACAGACTTGAATCTTTGTTTTTCAAACTTGTGCACCATCTTATTGAAAGTCGTAGTTGGTAGAGACTTGATAAATAAATAAACTATAGTATTACTTGTAGCATGTTAATATCACCATTCTTGAGAGCTCATGTGTGTAGAAAAACTTTATTAAATATGCTTCTTCTATCTCCTTTTATGAATCTTCCTTTCAGGACCGAATGATTCTACAAGTTCCTCATTTTAAATTTTGTAAGAAAATAATATATCGTCTTTTGAATACTCTTCAAGAGTTTCAATTAAAGTCATCAACTTACAAAACAATACAAAAGATTCTTGACTGCTTTAATCTAAATATGAGGATTATAAACAAGTTTTTCAAAAACTTGTACATACTTTAGATTTTGAATCCTTCAGGAATTCCCATTTTGATTTTTTAAAGTGATTGACAACATTCAATATTAAATGTATGGCATTTTCTAGTGTCTAGACCGCAAGTCAAATAAGCTAGTATCATTTTACTTTTTACTTGATAATTGTTTCTACACCAAGTAGTTTTAATAGTCGTAGAATGTATATCATCATAATATTTTACAATATTGCGTGTTATTGTATCAGAGATATCGTCAGTGATATACCTTTTTTGTATCGAGTCACACTAGAACATAACTTATTGATATCTCAAGACTTCATTATTTTCAGGTAGCTACCCCTCTCATGAGGTTTTATGAAATGTTATGATGTAAGCTATTCAAAAGCACATCTCCTTATTATGATCATTTTTATTTTTTGATCCTCCTCCTTTTAAGGATTATTTTACTTAGATTCGATTAGTCTATCCGGCTCCATGCATTTCGTAGACTCTATCTTTAGAAACATTCAATAGGAGCATTTATAACTCTTGTGTTGCTTCTTAGCTTCACCTATGTTAAAAAAAATATATATCTCAATCTATTTTGGAGAATACATTGGTCCCTGACTATAAATTAGTTAAGAGAAAAATTGATCATAATTTATTGGCATGATGCATACAACTACTTTTGTATGTAATATCATATTTCATATTAAAACATGAAGCATTATTTTCATAAACAATCATTTCACTATATATCTGAGACATTTAATGACACATCAGTTTTGAATATTTATCAATATTATCAAGATAAATTTTCTTGATTAGACATTCTGAAAGTTATTTTCTTAGCCCAATTATATTGCGCAAATAATTTTGTGAACATAAACTACATGTTGACAACAAACGCACATGTGATTATCTAATAACATGATAGGTGAACGGACACATATTCACCTATACTTTTTCAGATTTATGGATTTAATCCCAATATTAGTTGATCCAATCAACTTATCACGAGAACAAGCAACAAAAATAATTCTTGAAGAATCTTCTAGTTTTCTTATAAACTAGTATGCACATATGTGAGATGACCAAATTATTCATGTCAACTTATAAAATTATTAGTACTTGTAAATTTCAAGTTTATTATTCATGTGCCTTTTGATTTAGTAAATTTCTTATTTACTATTATATGAGAAAATTTCAATTTTATTACTATAAGAGTAATTGTTAGATTTATTTCTTCTCAATATATCTACCTTGGAAGGTGAATCGTGATTCCATCATAATAATACCATATTCATGTTAATGAACTTTTTTTTTCACTATCACATTCACTTTAGTATTAAGTTTGTTCTATCCCAATAGATAGGCATTAATCCTTAAATGCTTGGGATGAAAACTCTAAATTATTATCAAGGCGAATGGACTTAACCTGATCGAAAAATCATGTCAATAATCATATTATTTGTGTCAACAATTTTACAAACACCAAGTTCCGAGATGTCAATAGGCACATGACACCATATAGAAGGATCATCTATTAAAACCATCAAGTATCTAAATAATCTACTAGGTGAATGAATAGGTCCACAAATATCCTCATGTACACGTTCCTAGAACACATGGACTCAATCTTAACTTCTGTTTATGATGGTCTCACAATTAACTTGTTTTGCTAACAACCAGTAAAAGAAAAATTCACCATTTAAAAGAATTTTTTGGTTCTTCAATGAATGTCCATCTTAATTTTTCACAATTCATCTCAACATTATAGACTAATGATGTCCCAGACAATCATGTCAAATTAAGAAAGTATTGGAATTGATAAGCTTCTTATTTAGTATAGAATGTGCCTCAATTGCACTAATTCTTGTCCAATAAAAAAAAGATAAAGTATGAAACTTTTATTTAACATATGTCTGTCAGAGACATTCTTGGTGAAACCACATCTACAATCAAAGGTCCTGATCTTTTCCACGCCTAGCATGGTGGCTTACACCTCATTCACTTTCGAGAATGGATCTATATTTTTAGTATTTACCAAAAGTTCTCATTCTTCGTGAATGGAATACAAACATGTGACCATATTCATGTGGATATTCAATCACTTGTCTTATTTCATACATAATATGCACGACTATCCCATTTGCTTTAGGGAATGAATCTTCTTTAACGAGATATATTTCAAGACTAATTTGATCAAAACCCATTATTTTGCCTTAGTCATCATTATATCACCAATATTATGCATTGAGACTCAAATTCAAGGTCGTGTCTATATAAAGACATCTAATGCTAGAAATTGATAGGACATGAATCCAACATCTTTTATCACGGAGCATCAAATTTTGAACCTAATGTGTACCCTTGTCACATCCGGGTTTACCCCCTAGGCGTAATCGACGTCGTTATCCGTCTCAAGGAATAAGACTAGCCTCTTAGTCTCATGTCATTATATTCATAGGTTGAAAATGCGGAAACATTTAAAATTTCCATTATCACTACTTCGAGGTTTACATAGACATCTACATACACATAATATATATTCATATCGAGTACACATAGACCCTTCGTATAGAAAGATTACATAGCCTTCTACTTTTATTGCACATACATATATGAAAAATATAGAAATAGTCTCAATGATTGTCTCATCTCATCCATCTAAACGATTATCACAATATGGGCATAGCCCTTACATCAATCCAACAAGACCATGTATAGGTCATACGAAAGTACAATACTCAACTAAAAAGGAAAGGAATGAAAGAGTCAATAAGCTCATAACAAAATCCGTACGCTAGAGGATGGCATTGCCCTCGAAAGATGAGGACCTACCCTACTTCTATGAAAGGAAAAATTCAAGCCTTCAACAATGTCGCTTTCCAAACTCTTCAACGACAGGAACCTAAAATGTTTGGAAGAAAATGGGGTTAGTACTCCACATGTATTAAGTATGAGATCTTATGCACATACACAAGCAAAACATGCTACAAGGGACTTTTCAGTCAAAACATGTCATTTCACCCCTTTAGGGACTTAATGTAAAGTCAATTAAGTCATATCAACCAACCAAACATGTTTACTATCTCAACAAGTAATACTTGTCCCGACATACTTGAAACCATGATTTACTACAACCCTAAAATCAAGGAATAATATCACAAGAATAAACAAGAGTCAAATATATTATAATAAGCAAGACAACTACTCACAATTCCTTAATAAGTCAACAAGTGCAATGACCAATCCAAGCCCCATAACCTTACTTAATCAAGTATCCTCAACAAGAAAACAAGATCAATGTCCAACTTTATATATCATGCATTTAGGATTACGTTTCATCATATATTAACATTTTAACCCAAGGCATATGCATAAACAAACTAATCAACATATAGTATCAACAACGTGCCATGGTCAACATATATACATCATATAATATAATGACATAAACATATATAAGAACCCCCTCCTAAGACTCCCCTCATGGCTAACTAGTGCAACGTTTAGGTAGAGTCTCATACCCCTACCTAGACTAAGCTAGACCCCCTTAGGTTATCCAAGTTAGAGTTCAAGTCCTTTAATTCGTTTTACCTTTTGGGGACATCTTTCGCTAACCGACATAGACCACATTATCTAGTGTAATATTCGGTGTCATAAAATCCTACACCGAAAGAAGGCAGACTACTTGCCAAGGTAGTACCAAAACATGAAACATAGCAACTACGTGGATCCACTAGCTAGTATTCCTATGGGGGCAACATAGTTTAAGAACTAGGCGATATAGTTGGGACCCTCTTTATGTGTCATGCATTACAGTCTCCAATCTCAAGAGTAATATAGTGGTCCTACCTTCCATATGTGGGAAGGGACACTACTCAATCTAGTTCACTTGGTGCTAAGCTAGAGTCCCTTTTTGAAATGTCTTTAAGCCTTTAATTATAAATCATAGCTTAATTTAGGTCGTAGGATCTACCCCTTGTATAATCATCATCATCAATACCTCAATAAGAATTGTATGAGTATAAGTATTTTCATCATAATTCATATAAGTGAGGTTAACACATTAGCAATTCATAGCATATCAAGAAACATTGATAGTTTTAACCATCCTTATATCACATACACCTTAATCAACCTCACAACATAGTCGAGACATTTCAATTCAAAATCATACCACCCTATGATCCTATTATAAGGCATACTCTAATGTAATATCATGACTTAACAACAATAATCACAATTGAAAGTAAAGATAGATGTATAAGACTTACCAAGTCTTCCTCATAGCTACCAGCAAGGTCTTACCATCAACCCATAACTAAACCTAATTTCGGGAGTAAAATCATCACACAATGATGACCAATAAGATAACAAGGCCAATTGCATCTCTATAACACAATTCAACTCTAGATCACAACTTGAGACAAGATACATAGGCTAATTTAACATTATAATTCATAACATAAATCACATCTCAAGAACTTGCATTATAGGCCTATAATTCATCTCAATTTAATCACAATAACACAATAGGATGGTAATCAAATCAAAAACCAACTCAATTGAATGATCACAGTACAATATAGGTCAAGATCACTACCTAGGGTTAGGGATGTAAGAGCATATTTTTCAATTTAGACAAAACCATCAACAATTATCATTAAAAAGTTGAATTGCATGTTAATCTACTCAATATAACCCTAAGAAATCATTAACAACTAAATCCATAACTTCACTTTCGTAATTAAATGAAACCCATAAGAAAACTCAACTTTTGAAATCTAGTTTGAAGGATTCCTTTGAGGAAAGAGTCTCAAAGGTGAATGAAACCTATACCTTAACGTTTGTCAACAATTTTATGGTGAATTTGTCCTTTTCCAGCCCCCAAACCCTAATCCTTGCTAGTCTTCAATGGTGAGTTCATGTGGAGAGAGAAATAAGAGAGAAGGAAGAGAGTTTATTTGTGAGTTGTCTTTAGCTTAATGAGGGTTGAGATATTTATAGTGGGACTTAATAAACTTAATTAGTCTCCCTTTAACCCCTAAACCACCTAATTAGTAAGTAAATTTAATTAAAAACGTGCAGCAACTTAGGACCCTCACAGACGAGACCCTGCTTACGAGCCATCTGTGAGTCAACGGACATGTCCCCTTCTCCTGCACTCTGTCGTCTTGGTTAGAGACTGTGCAGGTGAGGGGATTCCTCCAATTGTCTAAGTGTGGGACGACAATGGCATTGACACCCCATCGATCCACACACGGACCGTAGCTTGCACCTGTGCGCTCTGTCGATGAGTTCAGAGGTTGTGCGGGTGAAGGAGCCTTCTTCACAGCCTAAGTGTGGAAAGACAGTGGCATCGACGCCCCGTCGATCCACACACGGGCCGTCTTCTGTCCCGTCGATGCACAGTGCCAGGAAGTGTTGTATCAAACTACAAGGGTCCTCCTATAGGGCCCTTCATTGGTCCTTGGGGAGTTGTACCCGATCGTTTCGACCATGAAACCACTCAAACACTTATTAGCTACCTTTCCTCCAATGTTCGTACATTTCAGACTTCTAAAAGTTAGTCAATTAGTCTAAGGCACACTATCTTCCCTTTGAACCAATTTCCCGGACGTTCTTGGATGTTTTGGTTCTTAAGCCTCCTAAATGGCCGATATTTATTAAAATTTGACTTAGAAATAGCACTTAGACTTTGTGACACCTATGTTAGGCTTTACAATATGTGTTGGATTTTCAATATGTTGCATTATCCCCCCCCCCCTCTTTATGAACATTCGTCCCCGAATGACACTAAATCTCTTTTGAAGGAAGGAATAGACTCAAGCTAGAAGCCCAACCAATCAATAACAACAAATCAACATAAATCATATCATTTCAACAAGGCAAATATCAAAACTCATATTACCACACATAAGGCTCAAAACACTTCATGATGAGGCATTTCCTTCTCACAACACTTATGAGCTCAACATACATTATATGAGTCAATTAGCACAAAGTTCAACTTAACAACATTCTACCTATCATTTTATAAAGACCCACCATATTAAAATGCACTGCATAACTCAAAATAAGCAAAAAGCAAAATTTCAAGTTTTTAAGAGAAATACTACAGTAACTTCACTGTAAGTTTTTCAAAAATGCATAATGTGCAAAACTTCACCCAAAAATCAAGAAACATCGATTTGTATTCATATTTATATTATTAAAAAGAATACTAACCTTAATTCTTAAAAAGATGAGGGTAACGGGACTTCATGTCGGCATCAGCCTCCCATGTTGCACCCTCAACTAGATGATTTTTCCATAACATCTTTACGAAAACCACCTCTTTATTCTTCAACTTCTTGATCCTATCAAGAATTTGAACCAAAAATTCCTCATAAGAGAGGTTATCCTTGACACCAAGACCCTCAATAGGAAGAATGTACTTGGGATCACCGATAAACTTTTTCAACATAGAAACATGGAAAATCGGATGAACCGAAGCCAATTCACTAGGAAGTTTCAATTCAAAGGCAACCGTACCAACCCTTTGCAAGATTTGATAGGGACCCACATAACGAGGACTCAACTTCCCTTTCTTGACAAATCTAACCACCACTTTCATTGGTGAGATTTTCATATACACCTTATCACCTTCTTCAAACTCCAAATCCCTTCTCCTATGATGCATAAGACTTTTGCCGACTATAGGTCATTTGCAACCGGTACCTTATAATATGAACCTTTTCCAAAGTCTTATAAATCAAGTAGGGACCAAGAAGTGATGGCTCACCCTCTTTAAAAGATCCAATAGGAGACCTACACCTCCTACCATACAAGGTTTCATAGGGAGCTATGGAAATGGATGAATGAAAACTATTGTTGTAGACAAACTCCACCAAAGGTAAATTTCTATCCCAACTCCCTTTGAAATCAATGATACAATCCCTAAGCATATGCTCAAGGGATTGAATAGTGCGCTTCGCTTGACCATCCATTTGGGGATGAAAAGTGGTGCTTAACTTCACCTTAGTACCCAACCTTTTTTGGAACGACCTCCAAAATCTAGATGAGAATTGTGCGCCCAATCCAATATGATGGATAACAGAATGCCATGGAGGCACACAATCTCATGTAGGAAGATTCTTGCATAATCCTCCACTGAATATGAAGACTTGATGGGGATAAAGTGAATGGACTTAGTCAATCGATCCACAACCACCCATATGGAATCATATGACTTTTGAGTTTGAGGTAAACCTACTACAAAGTTCATATTAATGTCTTCCCACTTCCAAGTAGGAATTCGGAACTCTTATAGTGAGCCACCCAGCTTTAGGTGTTTGGCCTTTACTTGTTTTGCAATTCAGACACTTAGCGACAAACTCTGCTATGTCCTTTTTTAGACCATCCCACCAATATATATCCCTTAGGTCATGGTACATTTTTGTCGACCTCGGATGAATTGAGTAGCGGGACCCATGTGCTTCTTCTAGGATCCGATCCCTCAACCTATCTACATCGGTAACACATAATCTCTTTTGCTACCTTAACACACCATCCCACCCTAAGGAGAATGATTCATTCAACTTGTCGAGAACCGATTCTTTTAATTCCATTAAGGCTAGATCAAGGTGTTGTTTAGACTTAACCTCAACCACCAAAGATTACTCAAAGTTATGATGAACTATAGCACCCCCATTCGGAGAACTCTCCAACCTCACCCCCAACCTAGAAAACCTACGTACTTCCCTTTCTAGGTCCTTCTTGGCTTTGTCAATATGGGATACACTACCCATAGTAATAGGACATAGGGCATCCGCAACTACTTATCCTTGCCAGGGTGATAAAATCATATCATAATTTTTGAACAAATCTAGCCACCTTCTTTGTCAAAGATTCAACTCTTTTTGGGTAAACACATATTGGAGACTCCTATGATCGGTAAAAACATCACATGAACTCCATACCAGTAATGCCTCCAAATTTTCAAAGCAAACACCACAGCCGCTAATTAAAGGTCATGAATTAAAGGTCATGAGTGGGGTAATTTCTCTCATATACCTTTAGGTTCCTAGAGGTGTTGGCTATCACTTTCTCATGTTTCATAAGCACACACCCTAAAACCACTCGGGATGCGTCACAATACACTACAAAACCCTTTTGTGCCCTCCGGTAAAGTCAACACCGGAGCGAAAGTAAATCTATCTTTCAATAATTGGAAGCTTTTCTCACATGCCTTCGACCACTCAAACTTCTTACTATTTTGGGTCAAAGTAGTCAAATGAGATGCAATGGATGCGAAACCATCCACGAACCTCCGATAGTAACCCGCTAAACCCAAGAAACTCCTAATGTCAGTTGGAGTCAATGGTCTAGTCCAGTTTTTCACCGCTTCCGTTTTCCTGGGGTCTGCCTCAACTCCCTCACTAGAGATGATGTGCCCAAAAAATGTCACCGACCTCAATCAAAATTCACATTTACTATATTTGGCTTACAATTGATGTTCATTAAGGGTTTGCAATACTACCCTCAAATGACCCATATGATCATCCTCATTCTTCGAATATACAAAGATATCGTCAATGAAGACAATGACAAATGAATATAGGTAATTTTGAAATACTCTATTCATTAGGTCCATAAACCCCGACGGAGCATTAGTGAGACCGAAAGAAATGACCAAGAACTCATAGTGCCCATACCTAGTCTGAAAGTCCGTCTTTGGTATATCCTCACCTCTCACCTAAGTTAGTGATACCCCAATCTCAATTTAATTTTTGAAAAGTAACTCGCCCCTTGGAGTTGTCAAACAAGTCGTCAATCCAAGGGAGAGGGTACTTATTCTTAATTGTAACCTTGTTGAGTTGAAGGTAATCAATAAACATTCTCACGGACCCATCTTTATTCTTCACAAACAAAATTGGAGCATCCCATGGAGAATTACTAGGCCTTATAAAACCCTTATCTAGTAAATCCTTGAGTTGAACCTAAAACTCTTTCAACTCGGTCAGAGCCATCCGATAAGGAGGAATAGATATGGGATTTGTATCCGGTAGCAAATCAATTCCAAAGTCAATTTACCGCTGGGGAGGAATACCGAGAAGGTCATTAGGGAAGACCTCCGGAAACTCACTCACTACGGGTACCGACTCGATGGGAGGGACTTCGAAGTCTAGATCTTGGACTCTTACTATATGATATATACAAACTTTGGAGATCATTTTTCATGTTTTAGACAAGAAATAATACGACCTCTAGGAATAGCATTTCCCCCCTTCCACTCAACAACGGGTCATTTGGAAAGTTAAACCTCGCCACTCTTGTCCTACAATCAATGGATGCAAAACATGTATGCAACCAATCCATACGCAATATAATATAAATATCAAGCATATCGAGTTCTACTAGATCAACATAATAAACTCTATGGGCAACATTATTGGACAATTTTTGCACACCCTTTTTGCAACAACCGACTCACCCACCGGAGTAGACACTACAAAAGGTTCATGAAAAATATCGGGTAAAATATCAAACTTTTTAGCTACTAGAGGTGTAACATATGATAAAGTAGCGTCAGAATCAAGTAAGGCATATACATCAAGAGAGAAAACTTTCAACATATCGGTCACCACATCGGGAGACGTCTCTTGCTCACCCCTAGAGCAGAGAGCATAGAAGCGATTTTCTTTTTTGAGCATCACTAGAACCACTTGCTTGAGCTTGACTACTACCCTAACCTTGACTCTTCAAGTTTGGGTAATCTCTCATCTTGTGACCACTCTTGCCACAACTAAAGCAATTATCCATCCCCTTAAGGCAATCACCATAGTGCTTTTTACCACACTTTCCGCAAGTTGTCTTATCTTTTGGTAAATTAGTACCTTTTCCCTTTTTGAATTTAGGTTTAGACACCCTATGACCAGTAGCTCTTGGGAATTAGGAAGGGACCTGATTAGAAACCCGCTTCTTAAATCTAGGCTTGTCTTGTATTTTGAGCCTATTCTTTGAAGAACCTCCATCATATGACCTTGCTCTCTTAGCATCTCTACTCTTTATCTTATCCCTTGCCTCCTCAGCCCTTCTTGCATAAACAATAAGACAGGAAATGTCCATGTTGTCATGTAGCATGGCCGATTGGCACTCCTCTTGTAAGTCCTTCGACACCCCCGTCACGAAACGACTCATATGGTCTCTAGGATCGGAGACCAAAGAAGGATCATATTTGGAAAATATGAATTCCAAAGACTACTCATGGACACTCTTTCCTCCTTGGCTAAGATTGATGAAATCCGCCACTTTTTCCTCCCTTGTCTCTCTAAGGAAGAATCGATCTAGAAAATACACCTTAAAGATCTCCCAAGTCACCGTACCACCCCTCAATGTCCTATTATCCCTCCATTGCACATACCAAGTTTGAGACACATCCTTGTGTTGGTATGTGGCTAACTCGGCCTTCTCACTTGAAGACACCCCCATAGCATATAGTGTATTTTCGACCTCATCAATGAATTCTTGGGGGTCTTCATCAACCTTAGACCCATATAAAGTGGTAGGGTTCATTCGGGAATTCCCTTAGACGGATAGCCATAGTAGTGACTTGTTGATGAGGATGGGGAACAATCTGGGCCGTCATAGCTTGGGCTTGAAATGTCGCGGCTTGTGCTTGAATAGTAATGGCTTGGGCTATTTGAGCAAGAATAGCCCTCATCTCAACCTCTGTCACAGGTGGAGGGTTAGCCGGGGCTTGCTCCACATTAGCATCTTCTTCAAGTGGACGAACTTGGTCACCACGGGGAGGAGCTCCCGCATTAGAAACTTCCTCCTCAAGTCTTCGAGCCGCATTCCTACGAGTTTTTATGCTTCCTATAAGCACAACAATAGGATTAGATGCCAAAGCTCACCATAAGTATACTCTATTGGCACGATATAAGATTTCCAAGAAAGATAGTGATTCCTAAGCATCATATAGGTTCCTACTCATAAGTGTGGCGCGCTTCACAATTATGAATACAAACCTACATAGACGTGGTTTAAAGAGAGACATAACTCAACGATATTCAACCTCATGCTCTGATACAAAGTTTGTCACATCCGTCTTTACACCCTAGATGTAACCGGTGTCGTCGTCCTTTTCAAGGAATAAGACTAGCCTCTTAGTCTCATGTCATTACTTTCATAGGTTGATAATGAGGGAAAATTTAACACTTCCATTATCACTACTTCGAGGTTTACATAGACATTTATATACACATAATATATATTCATATCAAGTACATATAGACCCTTCGTATAGGAAGGTTACATAGCCTTCTACTTTTATTTCACATATATATAAGAAAAATATAGAAATCTCAATGATTGTCTCATCTCATACCATCTAAACGATTATCACAATATGGGCATAGCCTTTACATGAATCCAACAAGACCATGTATAGGTCATACGAAAGTACAATACTCAATTAAAAAGGAAAGGAAGGAAAGATTCAATAAGCTCATAACAAAATCCGTACGCTAGAGGATGACATTGCCCTCGAAAGATGAGGACCTGCCTTACTTCTATGAAAGGAAAAATCCAAGCCTTCAACAATGTAGCCTTCCAAACTCTTCAACAACAGGAACCTAAAATGTTTGGGAAAAAATGGGGCTAGTACTCCACATGTACTAAGTATGGGATCTTATGCATATGCACAAGCAAAACATGTAAAGGTCATACAAAAGTACAATACTCAATTAAAAAGGAAAGGAATGAAAGAGTCAATAATCTCATAAAAAAAATTCTTTAGCTAGAGGATGGCATTGCCTTCAAAAGTTGAGGACCTACCGTACATGGATGAAAGGAAGAATCCAAGCCTTCGACAATGTCGCCTTCCAAACTCTTCAACGACCAGAACCTAAAATGTTTGGGAAAAGGGAATAAACTGGGGTTAGTACTCCACATGTACTAAGTATGAGATCTTATGCACATACACAAGCAAAACATGCTAAAGGGGACTTTTTAGTCAAAACATGTCATTTTACCCCTTTAGGGACTTAAAGCAAAGTCAAGTAAGTAATATAAACCAACCAAACATGCTTACTATTGTAATGACCTTTTTAGTCGCTTTGAGCAGCAGATTTTATTTCTGGAAAATTGGCTGAGGCAACGGACCCCACGACGGACCGTCACAGGCACGACAGACCGTCGCAGGGTCTCGTTTCAATATACTTAGGAATTCTGAAATTGGGTACTGAAAATCGACTCTCTGAACTTCGTAACGAACTTGCAGGACGGACCGTCACAGGTGTGACGGACCGTCACAGGTGTGACGGACCGTCACAGTCCACTTGGGTTCTAAGAGACTGCGACGACCTGCGTGATGGACCGTCGCAGGCACGACGGGCCGTCACAGGTTGCGCGAATCCCAGGCAGATTCGGATTTCTTTACACGTTTTAAGGGACGTTTTGGACTATTCTTTCCTTAATTATAGATTTCGTGGGTTTATATTAATAACTCAAATTCTTGAGGATAAAAGAGGTAACTTTGGGTTAATTAGTGGGGTATTATTGCCATCTTTTACACTTAATTACATGTTAATTAGGCTAAAAGAAAAGGGTTGAGAAAGAAAATAAAGAAACAAAAGAAAAGAGAGAGAGATTGATCGATTGAGAGGGTCGAACGAGGAAGAAGAATATCAAAGCTTGGGAATTGCTTGTTGATTCCAATTCTTCGGTGGATGTAGGTTATGGTTATTTTACGATATTCGTAGTGAACTCTTAATAGTGAATGATAGTATTAGTGGATCGGAGTGTCACGTTCCGACACATAGTAGAATTAGAGGATCGGAGTGTCACGTACCGACACATATAGGGGATCGGAGTGTCACGTACCGACACATATAGGGGATCGGAGTGTCACGTACCAACACATATAGGGAATCGGGTGTCACGAACCGACACGTAGAATTAGGGGATCGGAGTGTCACGTACCGACACATAGTGGTAGGGGATCGGAGTGTCACGTACCGACACAAGAGGAAGAAAGATAATGAATCTTGAAAGATGATAAATATACTCAATCTAATAAACTTAATTCCCAAATGAGTATGGTATTGAGGCTTGAGCCCTCATGGATGAATTTGATGGTACTTGTTGATGCTACATGTTGAGTTTATAGTTGATTTATAATATTAACTGATATGTACTGTTTTCTATTTTGGGTTGGCCGATGATATCTACTCAGTACTTGTGGTTGTACTGACCCCCTACTTTTATGTTTTCTTCTTGTTATTTGTGGAATGCAGCAAACGTTCCGTCAACTTCAACTCAACAGAGATCTAGCCAGTCTTCACTACCTTCGGAAATTCCAGGGTGAGCCAATGCGTCTAGCTTGGACTGGATCTTCTTCTTCAAGTCTTGATGCCTTGAACTTCCGGCATGGCCTAGCTTTTATTTGTGTTAGCTTCTTAGACGTTTTTAGTTTAGTAATTTGAGGATAGATGTTCTTGTGATGATGACTTCCAGATTTTGGGGATAATATAATAGTTTCGAATTGTTTTTAATAATGAGTTTAGTCTTTCGCATTATTTTCTGTTGATATATCTTGAAATGTTAAGGTTTAGATGGTTGGTTCGCTCACATAGGAGGGTAAATGTGGGGGCCTGTTGCGTCCCCGATTTGGGTCGTGACAAACTAGGTATCAGAGCCTTAGGTTCGTTGGTCTCATCACACAAGAACGAGTCTAGTAGAGTCTTAAGGAACGTAGGGGGACGCCTTTACTTTTCTTTGAGAGGCTATAAGACTATAGGAAAATTCATTCTTTCGTTCTTTCTTTCGTGCTACTACTTGAGTCCAATTGGTATCTAGGTGATACAAATTGGTATCTGACCATCTTCACTCTATTTCGCAGATGGTTAGAACTAGAGCAACGACCGCACCAGCAGCAACAACGGCAAGACAAGAAACATCTGAGCCAGCCACTGGGGCTGTGGCTCTAGGAAGAACAGTGGCAAGAGGCCGCGGTAGAGGTCGTGGGAGGACGTCCTCTAGAGGAAGAGGACAAGCACCTAGTTCCATCTGATGCTAGGCGGTGACTCCTCCACCGACTGAGGAGGTAGTAAGAGAGGGTGAGGAGGGGAGAATGAACAAGGGCAGAATGAGGAAATACCACCCCAACCTACCCCAGAGATGATCAACCAGGTACTTGCTTATCTTAGCGGGTTATCCGATCAGGGTCAGGCACCTCCAGTGGTTTCTGCACCAACACCTCTGGTTTCAGAGATACGACATGCTGCTGCTGGGGCTCCTCGATGGATGCCTCATTGGGAATAGGCACATTTCCACGTCTGACTAGTGGGCCTATTATGACAAATGATCACATGCACTTTTCAGTAAGTTCTGAAATTGAAAACCTCCAGTCTTTAAGGGCGCAGAATCAGAGGATGCCTACAATTTCTGGTTGATTGTCATGAGCTACTACACAAGATGGGTATTTAGAACGATTTGGCGTTGAGTTCGTAAGCTACCAGTTTCAATGGTAACGCCAAAATGTGGTGGCGGTCACATGTTGAGTTCAACAACAGAGGCACCACCTATGACTTGGGAATCATTCTCTAGCTTGTTTATGGAGAAGTATATCCCAAGGACTTTGAGAGATAGAAAAAGGGATGAGTTCTTGAGTCTAGAGCAGGTAGGATGACGGTTAACACATATGAGGCCAAATTCCGTGCTTTATCCAGGTATGCCACCCAACTTTGTTTCAGTCACAAGAACGGATTCGCCGTTTTGTGTGAAGGGGTTGAGGTCAGAATTGCGGATTTCAGCCTTACAGGTAGCGGCTACAACACATCCTTCCAAGAAGTGGTAGATTTTGTGATAGAAGTGGCAGGAGTGAAGCAAGATGACTTCACCACGACATCGACATCAAAAGGTTTCGAAGGGGAGGTGAGTTTAATGGTTCTTACTCTAGAGGAC